>JAUMHQ010000066.1:5829672-5849055 GCA_032361165.1 Enteromius paludinosus | reverse complement strand
GGTAAAATGCGGTGCTAACACCGCTTTCAAATTACAGGTGTGAAACGCGTCTTTACCCGGGGTTAAAAGCGGTGTTTAGAACGCAGATAACCCGGGGTTAAGCGCAGTGTGAAAAGCCCTTTAGTGTTGAAGCATGAAGTAGCATTTTTATTCAGACCAATGCAAAAAAGGCAACAGGTGAGCGGGCAGTATGCTAATATTTAATGTTGACTTCAAAATGAAGTGGCTTGGGGTTCATTTTAAAAACAACTGGTTTCAGTGATTCGAAGTCAACAATAACTTTATACACGGTGCAGTTACAGATGTAACTTAGAGCCGTGTTATACACTGCATGAAAGCTCATTTTCTGAAATCCATGATAGGGGCACTTTAAAATAACGAAATATTGAAGGTATTTACTGTACATTCAGAACAGACTCCTGAAAACAAGATACAGTAGCACAATTTATTTTTTTTTTTTGTCATTTGTAAGTCGCTAAATGACTAAACAGTCAATGCCAATGTAATTTTTTAAGCATCAAATCAGCAAATTAGAATGATTTCTTAACGATCATATAACTCTAAAATGTGGAGAAATGGTGCTAAAAATTCAGCAGCATCACAGGAATAAATTACATTTTAGAATATTTTCAAAAAGAAAACAAATTCTAATAATTTTTTACAATGTTACAGTTTTTTACAATATTCTTGTTCAAACAAATGCAGCTTTGATGAACATAAGAGACAAATTCATAGTTTGTCCAAGTATGAGAATTCTGTAATCTTATACTCATCCTCGCATTTTTGTCCATAAAATAAAAGTCAGTGGGGTCAAAAACAACACAAAATCATTATATCTTTTGTGTTGCACGAGGAAAGAAATGCATATATGGAATAACATTTTCATTATTGGTTGTTCAAACAAAGTTGAATCATTTAAATGTATAATTATCATACAAGGAACCACTTCACGTCAGCCCCTAGTCATCCATGCATACCACTTATAGGACGTTTTCTAAGACTCAGAGCGGAAAACAAGGGCGTTCCGAGATGAGAGGCCATAATCAACAGAAAATCTTGCATAACAAGATCTTTACCTGCACCGATGCTTTAGTGTTGATGAGTCAAGGTCAACGCTCAGCTATGAAACGGACAGGAGCAGCATTGCAGGGCTTGTCGCAGACATGACTGAGTTTCCTCTGAAAGATGTTAATGAACTGCTTTAATAACACAGGATGGCACAGTTTCCTGCAAACGGTTATTAGTCATTCGCTTTCAAGTGTGAGTATTACAGCAAATCACACAAAGCCTCTATTACAGCATCTATAAGTCTACATGTCTTATTATATCCTGTGAGGAAGGATATAGAGTCCAGAGACACATGTTTAAGCAGGTATGTTGGACAGTCAGAGATCAAAGACCTTTGTGGCCAGTGATGTCTACAGCGCTGTTTCAATTCTCCCTATCTATGAAATGTCTGAAAAGCACAGAGAAACTAAATGAGAACTTAAAGCCACAAAATACTTTACATAAGCTGGTACCCATCTTTCTACAAACTAAAAAGGTTAAGTATGTCAAAAGAAGTGTGTGTACACATATATACAGTGCATATATATATATATATATACAAAAGCACCCATTTGGATGCATTTACATGTATCATTTTATATTCAATTGGTTGAATGAGATTACTTGCAATTAATCGTTTGACAGCAGATTGTTTGTGTGTGTGTTTAAATGATGTCATAAACATAAACAGGAAATGTGTCATTTTAGCACCCCAGTAAAATAACGACTCCTCTTACTGCAATGCAGTGTGCATTAGAGAATACACAAGCCAAAGTATTATTTTGAAGTATAATCAACTAATAAGCTTCTTAGAACCATTTCCAGCATGCATCACATGGCTATAAAACTTTGCAATCAATCAAGTAGATTGTTGGCTTTCAGTCGACGCTTAACAGATTAATACCCTCGTTAATATTTCATTATTTGCATCACAGAGCGGTGATGTAATGCTCATTCCTCACCTGGAAAAGCAGGTCGAAACCTGCCAGGTTCCTGACTCAGAAAATCCACACGCTCTGCTGGGACAATTATCATACTACTGCACAATAAACGCAGCGTGCTGGACATCCTACATCAGTTATGTGATATTAAAGGTTTTGATTCCTGACATGTTGACTCATCTGCACAGGTTATTAAATCATATTTACTGTCTTGTATGGCTTATTCTCAGGGCCCAGTGCACCTGCGCAGAGCTGAATATGAACAAAACTGAAATACTAACTGAACCATGTGTGTCTGGATTTCCCTCCCCAACCAGTCATGATGATGCCAGAAGAGGTAAGAGGACCAAAAACCATCATAAATGTAAGGGTAATAGGGTAATAAGGGTAAAATAAAACAATAACAACATATCGATAAATATTTAAATGCTTTTTTTAAATAATATGATCTAATTAACAAATATACATGATTTTACATTGCCACAAACAAGCAATTTTAAATGTTTTGTATTTTAAAGAAATAAATAGATTACTAAATTTTAAGGTAAATTGATTCATTTAAAAAATAATAATTTTACAGTTAAACTCATAGTATTTCCTAAGTAATATAAATATTAAAATAAATATATAAAAATTATAATTATATAATATATATAAAAATAATGGATTCATTTAAAAAAATATATTTTACAATTATATATAACATAAATATTATAGTAAATATATAATACATAATATACATTTATTAGAATATCAATAATATTGATAAATAATGATATAAATAATAAATATACATATTAGTGCTAGTGTCAATAGCATAGCCATAAAAATAAAACATAAATAACACCTTTTACACAGGATTCTCTCAAAATGCTCCATTTATATTTTCCCACCAGTTTTGTGTCTTTTGATAGACCACAAAAGAGATTACTTCAAGTTATTCCATATTTTAGTGCAAAATAGTATGCATGCAGGGCATAAAAAGCATTAGTGGTCATGTGACGTCTCTGTGCAGAAGACCTGCAGAGGTCAGTAGAGGGTCGGGCAGCATCAGATGAGGAAGAGGAGGAGAGGAGCATAGATGAAGGACAGTGCTGCCACCTGGAGGTGAAACGGCTGATTAACAGATTACACAGCTGTGCCAAAGGGTGACTATATCTTTAATATAAATGTGTTTTGTTTTTCTTCTGTATTCGGACATTAATTTGACATGTTCACATACTTGTGTTGTTGCACAGGTGTCAGAAAGCTGCTATCTGTAACTGGCTTGTCTCTCAGAGCTCCGCTCATAGCAAAGACACGAAAGCTCGTGTGTGGACTCCTCAAGCGGGTGAGAGGAGAAATCAAGCGGGAAAGGTGGGAGTTATAGAAGAACCTTTGATCATGGAGTATCATACACCACATGATCTCTAATGAACACCTGCCTTCTCTGTCACGTCCTGTAGGTGAAGCAGAAAGAAGTGGAGAGTGTTTATCATTCACTGCTGGAGGAGAGACTCACGTCACTGCTGCAAATACCACACAAAGTGAGAACTAGAATCACAAACAGATTTATAAGTAAAAAGTATATATGATATGACATATGGTATTGCTAAGCTGTTTATGATTTAGAAAAAGCACATAAAATTGACATCTTGCATACTATACAATATCATTTTATGGTTAGTTTGCACTTACTTTAAATGTACAAAAACTTGACTTTACTGAGTAGAATCAAAATGAGTGCAGAAAGAGTGTTAAAAATTACCTGAATAATAGGACTTCCTGTTCATTCATCACGTTGCATGTGCATTGCATTGCAAAAATCCACACTGCCACCTAGTGATTCAGCCCTGTAATGCTTGCTTTCAATCTGAAACCCTCTAACCTACTGTATGTGTTTTGACTCCTGACAGAGGGTCTCTCGCAGGATCTTGGAGAAAATACTGATCAACACACTAGATCTGTGCACCAGAAAAAGCCACGGTACGCTCTGCCTTTCAGTCTCATTTACATTGTCTTCTTTCATACAAAACTACTGGATAAAGTCCCATCTTTCCTTCAGACTGCACTCCGGTGTTTCTGGTGGTGGACACACTGTGCTGGCAGCTGCTCTCCAGTGAACTCCTGGGTGGAGGAGAGGAAGTCAGCTCTGGGTCACGACCTTCCGGGACCTCAAGTCACCCAAACACATCCAACCCCCTTCTGATGTCCTGCTGAGATTTTACAGATGTCCCATTTAACCCTCTGGGGTCCGATGTGATTTTGGGGCCCTTGAGATGTTTGGACATGGCATGCTCTGATATTTTTACACTTTGCATTAGGGTACATGGTGTTCTGTTATTTTTTACTTTTCAAGTATTACTTGAGTTATTGTAATAAGGATTATTAAGGACATATTTTTCATTAATTTATAAAAAATAAATGAGTACCACAAGAACAAACAACATTTAATAGAAGCCCGTCGACTTTTTATCTCACAGTTCTGACTTGTCTTCTCATAATTGATATAAAGGTATAATTTTGAGATTTAAAGCCATGATTGCAAGTCATAAGTATGTGATGTAAATGGCCAATTCTGAAAACGTTTTTCTTTCCCTCAAAAAAAATTATTTATAATTTGCAATTGCAAGTTTACATCATGCAATTCTGAGATAAAAGTCAGATTTGTGAGATCACAGTTAAGGTAATTTCTTTATTAATTGGTGGGAAAGTTCTTCCATAATATTTGGTGTCTTACCAGCTCATTAATGTAAAATCAATCTGCTGCCTGATACCCATTGTGGGTTACATATTAATTTTCTTAAAAAAAAACAAAAACAAAACTTATTTAAAATTGGTATATATTACATTTATTGCTACAAAATATTAAACAAATCAATTTTTAAAAGCAACTGTATACACAGTTTTTACCTTCAAAGCTCAATAACAAAATCATTATAATGGTACACTTAAAGGGCAAGTTCACCCCAGAATGAGAATTTTCGCCCTCATGTCGTTCCAAACCCATAAGACCTTCATTCATCTTCTGAACACAGATTAAGATATTTTTGATGATATCAGAGATAGACAGCAACACAAGGAGAATGGCTTTTGTTTCTTTCCAAATATCGGTTCTGTGTAGTTATAGAACCATTGAACCAGTATCTATAGTTTTTAACTTATCTTGTATCAGTTTTATACATTTGTAGATATATTTAATTAGACTTTAGTGTAATTAAATGGACGAGTTAACAGTTTCTCATTGCCTGTATCCACAAAACAAACCCTGGACACATAAGAACACATAAAGAACACATAATGTTAATAAATTTCATATTTATTGATTGCATTTAATAGATATACTTTCAATAAGACATTTTTGGGGGGGTTGTAAAATTGGTTTGAGAGTGTGGTGTGGTATTTCAGAAGCTACGAAACAATGAATCGTTTCAAAAATACATACAGTTGCTATAAATGGTATTCACACGTACCAAAATTATGTCAAAATCCATATAAATTAAATGTTAAAAACTAAACATATTATAATTACGTTACTTCTACAGGTAGACAAACATCACTGTATCACCTTCTTTAAAAAAACCCCAAATAAATAAATTCAAAAGTGTCAAGCTTTATTATATTATACTATAATTGTGTTTTAAAATGTTATTCTGCTTGAGGCCATGTTTTCTCATATCTGAATTCTTTTTATTTGTCTTAACCAATCCCATATAGTTTCCTGAAATGTTTTAATAGACTTAAATGGTATAGATTATAAGACACTTTAAAGTCACTTTAAAGTTTATGGATATATATATATATATATATATATATATATATATAGTACAGTCATTTCCCTGCAAAGCACTTAATCTGAAAAGTTATGCTCTCATATGACCCTCTTACAAAATGATTTTTTTGTGCTATAAAACAATATTTGTACGTTTGATGAGATAAAAATAAACTTCTTTCTTTGGAAAGCATTTATATTTCCGTGCATGCTCATGTGGAGGTGGATGTGTGACTGATATCTGATACCTGAATGTCACAGTAACTCATCTGTGATGTCAGTCCATGTGACACGGAGTCACATTTCTATTCCGTGCTGCTACAATGTGTCGCTCACCGAACAAGATGAGACAACGTGACTCCTCAGAACAGAGTTCAGGGACGTCTGATCAAAAATTAAAGATTATTTAGCCTTCTTAATAAGGAAAGACAAACAAACAAAAATATTTCATTTTACATATATTAATTACAATATATATATATTATCTCTGTAAGCCTGACATGAAGTAACAGCCTCTTATATAGAAATAAATACATTTAACATATAAACATATTTTTCTTAAATATATGCATTGCTGTTCTTTTGTGTAGTGTTGTAAAGGACCACCCCAAACATCTGTCTGATGACAAAGCCCCTCAGTGTGAGTTAGTCTCTGTGTGTCTCATGCATCAGGCACATTGTGTTCAGAACCCTGTGTTGATGTGCAGATGAAACTCTTAAAGCATTCAACAAGCAAGAGAATTTAGAAAGGTACTTAGACACTTCTCACACAAAAAGCAGGTGTTTGTCTCTGTCCACTCTTATCTGTGTCGATACTTATTATTGCCGCTCTCACGCCGAGTTATGCGTCTAGATGATTGGCTGAAGCCTTCCTCTGCATTATGAATGATAAGAGTGGAACAGTGTCTGAAGAACAAACTCTTGATAGTAGAGCAACATCTGAGTAACATGAGTAACTTCAGGTCGTCGGCAATGACGTCCAACTTTCACTTATTATTCTGAAAAAATAATCACATTTCAACTCTGATAAAAATATTACGTGAGCAGCAAATAAAAAAAAATAAAATTCAGCCTTGCAACACAGAAATAAATTACATTTAACTATATATATATAGATGGATAGAAAACTTATTTTAAACTAATAATAATATATTTCATGTTTTACTGTTTAAACAAATAAATGCAGCCTTGGTTAGTATATATATATATAACGTGTTCATTTATTGAGATTTATACATCACATGAAGATTGAGATTTGAGAAAATCTGTAATCTGAGGGTGTAAAAAACAAACAAACAATATATATAAATATATATATATATATATAAATATAAAAGAAAATCTAAATGCTAAGAAAATCACCTTTAAAAATTGTCCAAATGAAGTTCTTAGCAATGCATATTACTTTTAAAGTTTTAATGTATTTACGGTTGGAAATTTACAAAATTATCTTCATGGAACATGATTTTACTTATAATTTTGAGCCATACAATGTATTTTTGGCTATTGCTACAAATATACCTCAGTGACTGAAGACCGATTTTGTGCTCCACAAATATATATTAAAATTTAGTTTTCCTTGTTTTCAACAACAGTTGCTTTTTATTTGCGCATGTGAGTGGCCAATATAATTATTAATTTAATTATCAACAGCTTTCAGCATTTTTGCAGCTCAGTTTTCATAAATGTTGTAGTAAAAGTAGACATTTTTATCTATAAAAGCCACGGAATGTTGAAACAAATGACATTTTTATTTTAATCATTTTGATCGAAGTCAATGTGATGTCAGTTCACTTCTAAGCATGTGTGTCCAACGGAATGAATGAAGTCAGAAAAGCACAGGGCAGTCATACGAAATAATATCATCTTTTATTTCCAGCAATTTTACAAGTACCTCTGTTAGGTCCCCTTAACAGTGTCAGATTGAAACAGCTGGGGCAGAAACTGATGGGGAAGAAATCAAAGACCTCAGATAACCAGTTACCATTACTATCTGTACACTCTTGGATAATCTGGTAAGTTTGCTTTAGTCTTGCTTGAGAGGCTTGGATCTGACCCTCAAGGCCAATTTAACTCAAGGAAGGTTACGTTTTCTTGTAGGAAGTTATATGCAGATTACAGATTAGAGGGAATATGTGACAAATTAGACAACCCACAAGTAAGTATTAATTTTCTCTAAAACTCATGGGGATCTCAGTGGCTTTGCTTTGGATGACTTTACCACCGATACATCTGCCCTGGAAGAACACAACAGATGGGATGATTTGTATACACAAATCAACAAAATACAATATGAAAAAAAAAAAAAAAAAAACTCATAGAAAAAAAGGCAAATCAGAAGACCTATAATACCTATGTGTCGAGCCTTGCTTGTGATTTGTTAAGGCATATTATGCTCAATTCACCGAACCAGATCGAGTGTGAGGTTTTGCTGGATATTAGGCACCAAACTTTGATATGTTTGTTAAGGCGGAAAAAAAAAGAAAAAAAAAAAGACTGATAAACGTACAGTAAACATCTCTACTGGTCCAATGCAAAGAAAAATGCAACAAAATGAAAAATAAACATTTATAGAATAAATATATTATTTACAAACAGCTTTGTCACATCTATAGAAATAAATAAACAAAGCCTCCCGTCCCCTGAAGAAATATTCACAACTATAGAGAGCTGTCATGGTACAATGGCAGCGCTGGATCAGTTGCACAGTAATATTTGTGATGTTTGAATGCATAATTGTGGTATAAACATTGGAGCTGCATGCTCTTCTTGCACAAGCGCGACCTCTTGTGGCAAACTCTGACATTACAGTACATCTTGTGCACAGTGATCTATTGTGACATTTAGCGCGTTAACACTAGAACTCGTCTTAACGCACTTGCACAATTAAAGGAAACAGACATTTAAGTGTTGAGTAAAAAAGGGGTATGTTTAATATATCGTGAATTATATAAAAAGTGATGTTTCTACGCAGCCCTTTAGCAATGGCAGGCTAAGATTAACAACACACTGTCCGTAAATGGAGGTCAGCTGCTTTATAAAGCCTTGCTAGTCATTAAAATATACATAAGTTTACAGTCAGCTGCTGATTAGAGATTTTTAAGGCCGATAACTGAGGTACAGATTAGCCGCTAGCAATGTTAGCCTTTCAAGTGTTTCTGAGTGGCTTTAATCTCATGACAACATTCAAAACGAAACCTCTCTCTCCTCTTCGTTATGAAGGGAAACTCTTTTGTGTAATTTTATTCAAACATGGCTTCGTAGCATAACTCGAGAGAGCTGGTTCAACAGCACTGTTTTTAGCTAGCATGCAGTGGTACGGCTAGAGCTGTAGATGACTAAATAGCATTTTTTTGTGCGCAATTCTACAGAAATACTTCGGTCGTATAGTAAAAAGGCTTTTTGAGGCAGAGGATTTCACATTTTCTGGCAACGAGCAGGTGCTTTTTTCTTTAAAAGTCACTGAATTCACCAACTGACAAAGCTAGCTTCGCTAAGCTTCGCGTTAAAACAAAATCGGTGTAGGATTGAACAAATTTCGCTTAAATTTCACGGATAATACAAAGAAATAGCAAGTTGTACTCCATTAATCTTTGCTTTTTTATTTCATTTCATTTTCTTTGACTTTTACAGATATTATGCAAAAATATAGCCTATCCATAAGGTAATTGAGCTATGAAACGTGCCTTTTCTCTTTTTAATTGACTGTGATGAGCGTTATTGCCTGGAGTTTGCAGGCTCTGCATTTTTTATTTTTCAATTATGTTACCGGGTAATAGAATTTCTTGAAAAGCGGATAAAGTGCTTTGCAATGTATACTTCTTTTTAGCTCACATGAGATTAATTACCAGTTCATTTTGAGTAATTTTTCAGCCCATTTAACTAAAAATCACCTCCTGTTCATTCAGGGAGGTGGAGCTTAACAAAGGTTCAACTGTATGCTCTATATATAATAAAAATATTCATTGGGATCTGGAAAGCCTTTAAAGTCCATTGTCAAATATGATTTCTGGATTGATAAAAAGGGTCCCGACTGGCATTTACTAACTCACAGCCCTTTGAAAAAAACAACTTTGTTCACCCTCACTACAGATACATGAACTCTCCCAGCATTCTGAGTCCACAGAAGAGATTGTGGAGATTAATGTGGACTTCACGATAACGGCCTGAGAAGCTTAAAACAATCTTGCTTTTGACTGGGTGAAACTGTTGTGTATGTAACAGAAATGTACCTAGTCTGATGTTTTATCCTTTAGGTGTTGACCGTAAACAACCCATGCACTTTTCATTGCATAACTTGAGTATTTGGGGGATTTGAATGAAACAATAAAGCACTTTAGGTTACTTTCCCTCTCTGTAACCGTAAGCAGAGCTACTAAAGCAAATGAAGATCCTGAAAACGTAGCATCGCGTGTTAAATAGGGCTTTTATTTCTACTGTTTATGCAAGGTCCCATTTGAGGTTCTTTGCTATTGACTCTTTCGGTCATGAAATGTTATTTAGGTCACTCTGTGATGGTCCAAATAGGTTTCTTTTTGTTTGTATTTGGCTGTGAGTGCTGCCGTCAAATCACTATTTTGTAGCACTTGGTGATATAGCATTCTGTGTTCGTTTGCCTCTCGTGAAATATTTCAAGTTTAGGTCGATGTCCTCTTTACATGCAGCCAACGCGACTGGCCGTAAAATTCGGGCCGAACGTCCCCATTGAAAAATAATGAGGATAGTTGTTCACCCGGTTGCTAAACAACAATGAAATTACATATCAATACTAAAGCAAAATTGTCATCAATATAATCATGGTAGCCATTGTAGCCATAACAATATAGATATTATTTCTCTATGTGGCATTATAAATAAAGACGTTTGTGTTGCTTGGACAGAGTCAAAGGAAGCAGTGTGGATCAATCACCCACATCTGTGTCCCGATCTCCAATTAGCCACAGGATGTGGAAACACAGAGCCAGGAAGCCCGTCCCCAGCAGGTCTCCCAGGGCCGTCAAGTAGGGAATGGAGAAGTTGTCAGGATCCATCCCTCGACGCCACATCCAGTTTACCATCCAGTCTGCAAGGTACAGCAGGATCACAACCTAGATGAAAAGAGAATGTGTCAGTGGACAGAAAATAATGGACTGATGGATTATTAAATATATGCTTTTTTAGCTTTCATTTTAAACAAAGTTACAATTTATTGTTCACACAATTCACTTAAACCTCCTTCATGTAGGTCAGGCTATAAAACATTTGAACCCTTGCGCTGAGAAACAGAAGCTCAGGTATACCTGAAGCAGAGCTGCGGCCAGATAAAATGCAATGAAGACAGAGGTGAGCGTAGTGTGTCCACCCTGCATAGAGTTAATAGTGTAGAGGAAGACCAGATGACCAGGAGCGACCAGGATGAAGAGCACTCTGGCAGAACGTGCGTTGACACCTGATGAGAGAGTAAATACAGAGCGAGTCAGTGGAAGTGTTGTTACAGAAGCATGACTGAAGTCATTAGCTATGTTTCCATCCAAAAAATTGGAATATGGCATAATGCATTTGCAAATAAAGCACTGTTTCTATCCAGTGAGCTGAACAAAATCATCGTATCCTGATTAAGTTGCGCTAAATATGAAGAAAAATTCAATTTGGGACAGTCGGAGAAGGCACTGTAGGCTGTATAATAATTTTTGGTAACACTTTATTTTTCAGTCTGATTATTAGCATACATATTACTAGAATATTAGCCAATTATTAGTGCTAATTAAGCATATATGACCTTATTAAATAGTGTTAAGTTAGGTATTGGGTAGAATTATGGATGTACAGTAAGCAGCAAATTAAGAATTTATTGAGGGAAAAGTCATAGCTGATAGTTAACAAGGGTTACCTAATTTTTGTATACAATAAATTGCAATATTTAAAATGTGCATAAAATAGGTGGAAGAGTTGTTGAGACACAACACAAGGAAATATGTGACTGTCAATATTTAGTGATTACGTCTTTGATAACAATAGGGCTGCTGTTTGTTTACATCGCTCACCTGAGCCAAAGAACGTGCTCCAGGGAGTGGGACATTTCCGTGGGGCTGGGTTTGGCTCTGCTATGGGCAGGGCGTTCATGTGCAGGTAGGTGGAGATTCGACTGGCTTGAACCGCCACCAAATTGCCGCCCACACCTACAGCAGGGCAAAACAAACAGAAGTGTGTAATGATCTCTGGGGTGTCAAAGTGAGGGCTGGTAAACACGCCTCACGGAAACACCGAATCATGAGATACGAGGAGATAAGGAGTCTCACCGTTGATGACGGGAGTGAAAACCGCCATTCCAGCAAAGTTGGGGTTAGATACAGTCTTATCTAGAATGAGGCCTCCGACACTGTTTCAAAACAAGTCAAATCTAATTTTAAATGACACAAAGATACTGCTTCTGTGGTTTCAGGTGAATGATTGACACACTGCTGTCAGCAGCACGTGAGTAATCCATCCATCAGAAAGACAAATGAGGAAATGGAGCATCTTTATCTTAATCGGTGATCGTCCTACCTGCTGATTGCCATGGCTATGATGACAGGCTCCCAGCCGGAGTACAGCACTTCCCGGGTGGAAGGTGTCCGCCGGGCTATAAGTACCCAGATGGGTGTCAGGGCAACGAAGAAGGCACAGACCATTGGGTTGGCATAATCGTTGTATTCTGTAAGGACAAAAAATAGAAATTTAATGATATAAATGTAAAACCTTTTCACATTTTTTTGTTATAAATTGTACATATACACCTATATATAAATGTAAATATTAAAAATACTATACTATACTATAATAGTATAATATTACAACTATATTTATATATATATATATTTTTTTTTTTACTGTAAAATGTACAATATTTTTCAGATTTGTATATATTTACACAAATATACATAAAAGATATTGAAATTGTATTGAAAAGATATTGAAAGATATTACATTTACATTATATATATACATATATATATTTATAATTTACATATAGTTTTTGTTTACATAATACATATATGTGTATATATATATATATATATATATATATATATATAAATAAAGCATATATTTTTGAAAATATTTACTTGTACGTACATGTGTAAATTTATATTCATATAATTAATATTGATTAATATGTGTGTAAATATTTACATTTATTATATATAACAGTTTTATATGTATACACACAGATGTATACACATTACTTTTTCGAGACTGAATTATCATGAACAACACATTTAATGGAAGACATGTGGAATTCAACACCAGTTTAGACAGTTTCAAAACCAAAGCCTGTTGAGAAATAATCACAACATTCTTTTGGGTGCAATTTTAAACCCGGATTCTGGGTTGGGTAAGATGAAAAACTTGGTTGAACTTCTATTTTTGCTTCTATTTGAGCTTGTTTACATCCATTTTAATCATTTGACAGCCCTAATTAACATATATAAAAGAATAAGGGAGCATATTAAATTTTATTTTGTTTTAAATGACTAAAGATGACCTTACTGACAAATGGGCAAATTTTAGAAATGTAAAATTACAACTAATTAGTATTTGGGGTTAAAGTAATTAGTCTTTTAATTAGGGCCGGGACTTTAACGCGTTAATTTAGATTAATTAGTTGCACAAAAATAGCGTGTTAAATTTTTTTTACGCATTTTAATGGCACTTATTTTTGCACCGTGGAACGTTTCTCACTGGATGAGTTTCGGCGGACCGATTATACTGGAGCACCAACTAGCGTTTCTAATGTTCTGAATGTACTTGAAAGTAGGGATGCACCTATCCAGATCGGCCGATATGTCTTCTATAAATCAGTGTAAGATGTATCATATTAATTTTTTTCTCAGAAAAAGAAAAACTAAATTTCAATTAAACTAAACAACACTCTTCTTGCACATTTTTTCCTGGATTTTTGCTTAAAAAAAGAAAGTTAGTCTTCTTTTTAAATCACCAAGAAAGTGTTGATACGCCATTTCCTTCCTGACTGTGGCAGTTCCTCTGCAGAGCAAGTTTTATGATACAGAAAGTGCCAAATGTGGCTAATTAAAGAAGAAACTGACTTTTGATATCTTCAGTAAAGACATGCAAATGTTTAATTTCAGGAGCTGCCAAGACAGTCCCCTATTCCGCCACTGAACTTGGAAACAGAGGAAAGATAATTACGTTTCTAGGCCATTCAGTTCATGGCCATTCAGTTCCGCTAAAATGTTTTGTGACTCTACAAACTTTAATATGCCTGCTCATATATCTGCGCTTGGATCACAAAAGGTACTGACAGTAGATACAGTATCAGATTATGGCAGTGTTCCCAAAGAGCTCAGAGGCGTCCACTCACCGAGCTCCTTATACAGGCCCGTACTGATGCCAGCCAACAGGGCCAGGGTGATCAGGTCACCGAGGCTGGCTGCAATGGGGGTGGCCACATTGTCTGGGTTGATGCCAACCTTCCTGGACGCAATGATAACCCCGATCATGATAAGTCCTGGGCGGAAGAGGAGAGGAAAGATTTGTCAGGTTAGCGTTGAAACAGTGGAATTAACACAGGAGACTGAGTCAATCCCAAACAATGAAGACTAGACATTCCTGGTTTTTGATACCTCCTGTTTGGAGGATATATTTCCACTATAGTGATGAAATGCGACCTCAGAGCTGCTTTGTACATCCAGGTCCAAAAACAAGCATTAGCTGCTACTCAGCTAGCATGTATCGTTTTAGGGTATCGTAACATTTTAAACTCTATATGGTTAATATGACAGATAGCACTGCAGTACAATACATACTGTGAGTACATATGGTAAAATGTGATAAATATAAAATGTTTTTGTAATGCATCCGCTCAAACTGAGATGCATTTGCAACTAATATAATTGTTTTTTTTTTTTAAAGCATAAAAAGCATATCGTATTTTTAATTGCATTATTTGTTTTCTACCAAAATGTGCACTGTAAAATGTATTTAACACATTGGGTCACACTTTGTATTAGGTGGCCTTAACTTAATTAGGTGGAAAATATTCTTGACTACATTGCTACACTGAATTACATTTTGGTGGGTAAATTTATTAAATGAGGACAGAATGCGTTATATTTATTTTCGGCTCAGAAAAACAACATCATTGCAATTAATTTTAACAGAAAACTTTAGGGGGGAATAATAACAACAATTTTAAGCAGTATTACACTTTTTATATTTATGGGTAAACCCTTTTTCATCTTTGACCCATGTATACAATAAATGCATTGTATCAAATGATAGTTAAGTAGTAGTTAAGGCCCCCTACTATAAAATGTGACCCCATATTCCACTGACATGCGATCTAAATGCTACTAAACTACAATATTGTGAAAATGTTTTATGCTTCTTGGGATGTGACCACATACACAAATGCAGTTTAAAGTGCACAGTATTAGTTTCTTAATTCCCAAAATAAGGGGCCATCGATGCCAATAAAAAACCTTTATTTTTAAGAGTGTTGACGTCATGACCATCTCACCTAGCAGCAAAGAAGCGATGAATGCGGTGGCCACGCTGCTGGCACAGAGCAGGACGGCATGGCCTATCTTAAAATTACCCTCTGGAATCCAGCCAAAAATGACAGCGGCGATTGAAGCCAGGAAGCCCACCACTGTGGCCTGAACCTGAAATCAGGAGGGGCACGGTGAACTCGGACACCTCTTTTAAACTTCCTCCCACCCTCCAGAAGTTCAAAGTCTTCATGTCAAGTTTACTTTGTTCTCTTTCATCATTAGCGTACACATGCCAGTATTGGGTTTAAGGGTCATTTCCAAGAAAAGCATCACCCAATCATTACATAATTGTTTAGTCAAGCATGCAATCTGGAGAAATCAAACCTCATGTGACCCTGTGCCAATGACACTGAGCACTGAATAAACACCGAACAACTATTTTTATTAACGTTAAAGAGTGTAAAAGATGTAGTGTTCATGTTTGGTAAAAATTGCATCATATATTTGATTATTTCAATTTGCTTATAGTCGATGAACAAAGCCTTGTGAATTGTACAGTTGGCATGTACATTAGACAAACAGGATTGATATTTTTAGAAGGTCTCCAACCTGAATTAGTGCGAGGTTTCCCATGATCATTTTCCACATATCCTTGGCCGTATCCATTTGTCCAATATTAGCCTGGGGAGAGGGGGAAGAGAGAACACAGGAAGTCCATTTACAAATGTTCCCATTATAGTTTAACCACGGCACACTTTCCTCTGAGTGAACAACAACGATCTTGCTTTCTTCTATCATACAGCTGATCACTCAGAAAAGCTGTATGGTTAGAGGTAATGGTGTAGGATGCGTTGCATGCTAAAAGTGAATACTTTGGGTATACAGGAGCCTAGTAATATCATAGTTAAACATTTCTGCAGGAGATATTGCATGTTGTCTTCAGGAACCACAAAACAGCTAATAGTACTCATAGGATCATCCTTAATCTGTGATACTTCCATGAAAAAGAAACAATGAAACATACATGGTAGGAAACATACATTTTGCTGGTGCTCAGGCGCCTTCGTTCCAGCTTCTACTAGAACAAATAGTGGTCAGTTCACAAGACAAAAGAGGGTTTGATGAGCTGGACAGATGCATCTTATCCTCCTCTCCCTACTTATCTCATCTCTCTCAGTACAGACGCTAATGTCAAGTGGCTCTGGCCCAACAGAAGCTCTCTGTATCATGGGGTGAGGCCTTTAATGACCTGGACCTACTCTGTTGGGACAAAACTACCTGCCTCAGGAGAATATTTGTGTCTTAGGAAAAACAGAAAAAAATCACCTACGGAAATGAAATGTTTTCTGGATGCTTCAAATTGACAGCATACTTATAAAAGTTAAGGTAAATGCTAATGAAAAATACATAAATCATGGGCTATTGCAGTAGTATACTGGAGGGTTATTATAGTTAATAAAAAAAACTAAAAAAAACTTAAAAATAAAAATATATTTATATACAGTGTATGTATATATATATATATATATATATATATATTTTTTTTTAGCTACTGTATAACACTTCCTATTTTCAAAAATTATATAGACATACTATTGAACTTTTTATTTCTTTTTAAAACGAATAATATGATAAAACAACAAAATTACTGAAAATGTAAAATTAGGTAGGTTACCCTCGATACCCTGCATGTCATTTTCGAAAGGGATATTTACAAGATTAAAAATAATTATTAATAATAATAATAATTAACTGCTATTGTGTGTTAATATGCATCAAGTAGCTATAATATATAACTGTATTTTAAAATGTACAAGTACAAGTACTTTTGAAATCTGTTTTTGTCATCCAGATTCGGTGCCCTATTGCACTGTGGAGATGCAGTATATATCAGCAAAACCAGATATACTGTAGCAACCTGGGTATTTCATGTACACAGAAGAAAAAAAAAATCATTTTATCAACAGAATAAATATTGCAGATATGGTACAGTATGCTATTTCAAAATTTCACAAGCCAATACGTCCTTCTCAAAACTTCTATTTGAGCTGCAAACACAACAGCCCTACACGATGTCTGAAAAGGTACACTTTGGCAGACAGTTTCTTAAATGCAAATCTAGTACAGCAGCCCAACACACAAATGTAGAAGAACCGGTGCTGGGACAGGAAGTAGAATAGCCTGAGTACGTGGGCAGAATGCATTTGAGAGCCTGACAGCCCAGCGGTCTCTTTTAGACATTCAGTGCACCTCACTGTAGCCTTTCATTATGTTTCAAAAGAGCAGTAGCACTCCTGAGCTTCCTGTGAACTTCACTGCTTCAAAAACTCAATTACACACTGCATGACAAAATATTTTCAACACATTTTAAAGCTGCTAGCCAGTATAAAAAGTTGCTGCCAATGCATGGGTGTTGTCTGACATTTCCTCTGTTGTTGCTAAGGTGCTCTGGATGTTTTTTTCACACATTTCTATGCAGATGCTATAGGCTGTTCTTGATGGCCACTCAGTGTTACTTCCTGGCCAGAAACAGCACACCACTGTAGTATAATTCTTCACTTTAAGGTAAAAGTCTGTTTTCTATTTAAAATGTATAAACATCCTTCAAACAAAACATGTATACATAAATATTCATACATACATACATACATACACACACATATATTATAATTTCAATGGTGCTTTCAAGCCAAACCTTGTTTTTTTTTAAGTTTAGGGTTTATTGCTCAACAGAAAAAACAACAACCACCACCCCAGGATGTATTACTAGCAAAGTTTATTTCTGGGAGTACAGGGTTTGCTCAAATCGCTAACCCTACCTATTAGCACTATAATCAAATAGTCACTTAAAGACTCAACAGTCTATTCTGCATGTCTACAAATCATTGTAGCCCATTTAGTGCTCACCAGAAGGAAAAACATCAATTCTTTATTTTTTCCTGCAATCTAACTCCCGTTCTAATGTTCCGATGACAATAACAGCAAATTAGCAATGCAACTATATTACAAATATCCTGTACAACAGGATGAAGGAAAAAGCAGGCAGGAGAGGCTGTTAGTGGGGCAGTTGTCGCTTATGTTCAAGTGAAGTAAATGTATGTGTGTGTGTGTGTGTGTGTTTGTGTGCCCTGGGCCTCCATGAGGCAAAAGGAAGGAGCTTTTGAGTCAGTGCCAGCTGCCTGCTGCTCTCTGAGGTGACCCCACTCCGGCGGTCAGAGCGATTCTTCCGCACTGCGTCCTGCCTTACAGCGCTCACACACACACACACGAGGTGAGGGGAAACACAGCTGTCTCAGCTACTTCCACTGCTTATGCACGGCTAACAAATATAAAATTTTAACACCGTCATTGTTTACGCAGTTATTTATTACATTTTCTTTCTGGCAAAGTGGTTTTTTTTTTGCATAAACTTCACTCACTGGTAAATAAATAAATATTAACTTTATAAAATATTATATTTAAAAATATTTTTATAAAATAATATCATGTATATAATATAGGGATGTAACAGTATTGTAAATACCGTCGGACCGCATCATAATTTTTTTTTTCCGATAATACCGTGGTCGCATGACTCGATAAAATGATAGGTCTTCTGAAAAAAGTAGAAAAAAAGTTCTTGCCAACTCATATTTAGCGACTATTCAGACCCCCTTGGTGACATTTTTCCCTAAAAGCGACTAGCGACAAATCTAGAGACTTCTTGGACAAACTTGAGCGAGTCTCCGGTACTGCCGCGCGAGCTCTTGTTTTCTCGGAGCGCACACACCTCTCTCTGCGTCTGTTCTGTTCAGCGAGAGCCTGAGAGGAGCAGGGCTTTCACTCAAAATAGATATTATGTTGCTTCTAACTCTATTTTACATGCAAACAGAGCCAAAACCACAGCATAGCCATTCGCTATATCTTATGTGTACTTGGTTTCATTATTATGAATTATAAATATAATTATGTAATTATAAATGATTATAAATAAGGATTTTAATCTAGATTAACATCTTGTAAGGTAGAGCTAGTTCAGTAGGTCTTATAATGGTGTTCATTTCAGTCACTATTTCATATTCATTCTGTTTTTCTGACAACAGAAACCATTAAAAATTAGTGAAAACAGTTATATTGAGAATTAGGGTGCATTGAATAACATTATGTGACCACAGAGAAGCAAGATAATATGACG
>JAUMHQ010000066.1:5815849-5829572 GCA_032361165.1 Enteromius paludinosus | reverse complement strand
TTTTATGTAAATGATTCAATAAATACCGTACCATGCCATTCATACCGAGGTATTACCGTACCGTGAAATTTTGATACTGTTACATCCCTGATATAATATGAAAAGTTTATTTGCAAAATTGTGCATTCCAAGTACAGTAATATCAATCAAACTGCAGTTAGGTTGTTTTTATTAATAAATAATGATTTACAAAATTAAAGTTAATTGAAAGTATGTTTTTTTACATATTAAAAGTGTTGGTTTTTTTTGCAAAAACAGATAAGCACTGGTTTAATCTTAGGTGTAATCTCCTCAGATGACAATGTCTGACAAAGGTTGTTGTTGCTGTGATCATAGACTGTATGGATGCGATTACATGCAATACACACAGCTTCTCCCTCACCTTCCTAACACTCTGCTTTTGCAAGGTTCCGTAAAAATGTGTTAGATTTTATTTTACATTTACACCCTGAAGAAAATATCACAAGTTCATTAAGTTCGCTGAAATTATCCATCCTCAATCACTTGTAGTCAGCTCTCAGCTTGTGCGTCTTTTCGAAGTGAAAGCCTTGTCACCTGACCTGAAAACAGCGTGCTGATTTGCTAACATCGACTTATATTGGCTACTCTTCAAAAACAAGGGGGTTTGTTGGCTTCTGCAGTAAAACATGAACTCACAATGCCTTGAAAGTGGACAATGCCTTGATCTTTATCGGTTTTTACAAATGAACTCTTCATATGATATTGGATATGAATAATTGGCTTTGCCAGATGGAAAGAAGAAAAGTGACATTATTTTGATCTTTCCTTACACTAAGCTATTTAATAACTTCAGGAGACTTGAAATAAATCACACTGTATTTTTATGATACTTTTATGGTGCTTTTGCTATCGTGATTTTTTTTGAGTGAAAAATCTGCCTAATATCAGACTTTTGTAATTAATAAAACAAGCACAGAATTATATGTTTTTTCTTTTTGGGTGAACTATTTCTTCAACAGGCTGTCACTTACTGATAAGTGGGGGTCCGAGCAATGATGATAAGCCTTACGCAAATCGCTCTATGCAAAACACGGCAGTGGTCACGCAAACAACACTTCTACAAACGATGAACCATGCGTTTTTGAAGCAGACATGGGAGGAACCTCTGGCAGAGGCAACGGCTGGAGACATGCAACGGTTTATCGGAGTTTGTGGACCAAAAACCAGGCAGAAAGCCAGATTAGGTGCTTTGTGCTGTAGAAACAAGATGCACGGTTAGATGGCCAATAACATTTTGACAAGCAAGTTGTCAAGGGTTTACGGGAAGTAATACTTAATAGGATCAAGAGCTAACACCCTCTGACTTAATATTACTGGAAAACTATTCACCTATTCACAAACTAGTCACCTTCCAGGCATTGTGGAATGACACAACAAGACCACATAAAGGAAAGGCTTCTTTATAGCAAAGAGAATATTTGATTTAAATAAGCAGTAATAATAATAATATTTTATATAATTTTATTATTTATATCATTCCATTACAGTCTCTTATGCTCACCAAGGCTGCATTTATTTGGTCAAAATACTGTAATATTGTGAAATTTAAAATGTAAATATTTATAAACATAAAAAAATAACCTGTTCCTATTGCAATAGGAAAACACTGACATAGGACTGATGGGCTATTCAAATGGGTTGAGTTTGTATGCACAAGACAAATCATTTTTAAAAATCTGGTCATGTGGGTCTAATTAAAACTACGAAAGGAAATCTTTTTTTTTTTTGAAGTAAGAGCATTAGAAACCAACAGTGTTCTTAATCTGCTGATAATTAGCAGCAGCTTGGAGAAACTGAGCACTTAGTGTAGATTTACAGCACACAGGCGACCTCAAGACCGCAGGGTTACACGCTTTCTGTTCACCTGATTATTGTGAATCACTGGTTTCCAGCAAAAAGGCAAATGGACTTTCCCTGAGTGTGGGTTTGCACCTAATTTAAAGTGTTTAACAATGTGTGCAATTAGTAGGAGCAGTTTAAAGGTACAGTTCACCTAAAAACAAACATGCTCAAAATACCGACTTACTCTCATATCGTTCCAACACCACATTAAGTTCTTCAAACAAGAGAACAAGGCCAAAATGACATGAAAATAAGCAAATGATGACTAAATTAAACTTTGGGATGACTACTAGTAGTTTAAATCATTGCTTTCAAAAATAATGAAAAACAATGTCATCCGACAGCATTGCTTCCAGATTTAACCAGCTAATGTGAGCTGCTTAAGGATGTGTTATGATTTAACATAAAATCTTGTGGCGGGAGCACAGAGAACCACAGCCCAAAAGAATGTCTGGCTTTGCCACAAACCTGGCACATCCACGTCTAGCCGAGTGTCGGAGTACGGAGCGAACTAGAGGAAGTGCACGGTCATGTGCTTAACAGGATTAAAATGATGTTAATTTGACCATAGTGTCCTACATGATGTCCCATTAAGCTCTCAGGGAATAGGCAGACGGCCCTAGTTATTACCCTAGTTTTAACATACTGCAGCAAAGGACAATGAAGCATTGTGAAAATGTTTCATATTAGAGTTACAGTTCAAAACAAATGAAAACGAGCAAACAAATTTACTTTTAACTTACTTTTTTGAAGAAAATGTACTGTTCAGAAGTCTCTTCTAGAATTTATAAAATATGCAGTAAAAAAACTAAATATTATTTCTAGTTAAAATTTTCTACATTAATAAATGTCATTTATTTCTGTGAAGCAAAGATGCATTTTGAACATTATTACTCCAGTTTTCAGTGTCACATGATATTGTTCTCGTCTGATATGTTTTTTTTCAAGGATTTTTCTATGAATATAAAGTACAGTATTTAATAGTTTTGTAAAATTATGTGTCTCTTTGCTGTCACTTTTGATCAATTGAATGCATCCTTTATCGCTGAACAAAGAAAAAATGTCAAAACAAAACATGGTACAACAATATTTTCCTTCAAAGGAGAATATTAATGCGTTCAGTCTGACAGCAGGAATGATTCCTCATATTTCAAACTGAAGTTACATAAAACTCAAACACACCTTTGAGTTGCACAAAGTAAACATTAGTCACCATCCAGACAAAGAAAGAGTACAGTACGTGAAATTGCGTCATGAAATTCAGATGATGATTCAGTCTGATTTTAACATCTCAGTGATATGACGTCAATAAATAGTTTTTTAGTTTTTATGCTAAAGGACTTACCGCGGTAGACAGTCTGGATGCGAGGGTCATCTCTAAGTTCCCCTTTAGGCCCAAGAGAGCAGGCACCAGGATAAAGACTTCAGTCACCTCTGTGAATACCGTCCAATGCTATTGAGAAAGACACACTTTTTAGTTCAAACATTCACAGAACATTAAAGCACAACAACAGCTAGAGATATTCTACTTTGGAAGTAAAGCTGTGTGATCTGTTTGCTATTTCTGGCTTTTGATCATTAGATGCAAAAATTTCTTTTTTATGGAAAATTTGATTGAACCTACTGCAGTCTAGACTATTCAATGGTGAAATGAATTTACAAGGTGCTAAAACCTAAAAATAACAACAACATATATAGTATATCATAGCATATACAGTCCACAGGAAAATAAAAAAACTAATTAGAGACTAGAAATCTGGATTATATGTCCTAGAAAGCCATTACATTAAATGAAAAATGATATATTTTGCCATATCGACCACACAAAATTTGAACTAATTTTCCTTTTACAGCTCAGCAGTCTTACTGCATGTCAATAATCAACCAATAATCAATGTTTGTGTCTATTGCTGTTATTCCCAAGAATTCTAAGAGATTTTTTGAGCCAAAGTTGATACAGAAAACTATTTTTTATATCTCCTGACTAAAACCTTCCTCTGAGGATCACTGCATGTACTATTAGACCTTAAGAAACAAAACCTTATGAATAGTTTCTAATAAGAAAACCTCTCAAGAAAAGCTTGTCATCTTATCATCCAAAGTTAAAATTCAGGCCAATTTTAGATGTACTGATGCCTGCTTCCATCTGAACATTTTCCAAGCATCTGACTTCAGACGTCTGAAGTTGATGACTCCGGTAACTGGCAGGTTGTTTTTTTTTCCATTAGGCTGCAGTGCCTTAGATGCAATGCAGCAGCAGGGAGTACAGATCAATACATAGAAGGAGTGCTTATCTTTAGACTCATTCCCACTGGTGCACAGCAATTACAGGCCTGACACTGACTAGCTAAATCAATTCTAGCATCTTGTCAGCACATGAAGAGAGCGAGAAAGTGTGGCAGGCACTGCTAACGTAAGGTTGAAGAAAAAGTGAATGGTAAACATAACACAAAATCTTCTACAAATAGTGACAAAAAGCACTAGTTAAGGAGTTGGAGCGGCACAGCTTCCAGTGGGTGGGTTTTAATGGCTGTTTCTCTTTCCTTGAGTCTTTGGCAGTGCAGGGGCCACTTTTAAAAAAGGACGAACATCAATTGGGAGCTGGCACCCAGCCACTTTGTCTTCGGTTCCCTTTGACTGAACCTCCTCTACTCTGTCTATCTCCCTCCCCCAGTACGATGTTGTCTTCAGGGAACAGCGCAGTCCTGGCAAATGCCTCCATGTGCCTCCAAGGGTTCTGCGAACTTGACGCACAGCAGTGCAGGCATGCAACCGAAGGGGGGTTCGGATTGCAGGATTGTGTAATGTTGGCTGGCAACGCTCCTCGGTTCCAGCACCTTAGTCTCCAAGGCTCAGCGTGTAAGGTCACACAGGAATTCTGAAGACACTACCAAGCTGGGTTGTGTTTAACACCTGAACCTGAAGCAGTTTATGTGCATGCTATGATTTGCAAAAATCATTTTAACAACCTCATCTTATTCCAAACCTACACTCTTTAAAATTAGGTTCCTAAAGGGATTTTTGTCAGTGAACCAGTGAACCAGTTTGGGTTTTCCATTAAGCAGGCATTTGTTAAAAGAGACACACTTTATTAGTATAAAAAAAAACACTATAAAGAATCTTAAGCGGTTCCATGGATGTTATACTGTAGATATTACAGACTGGGGTCTTGCCTAGAGCCCTTATTCGCATTGCTTAAGAAAAAATGGCAATAAAAATTGGCAAGTGGTTACACAATCCTGAGTCACTCCCCTTTATCCGGGTATAAAGAGGCGACAGGTGCAAGCACTCAGAGCCGTGAGTTTATGTCTGCTGCTTTGAAGTGCTGCAGAAGAGGAGGCTGAGCCATGCCCTTCAGGTGCTTCGACTACAACTGAATCTGATTCGGAGCTAATGGCCATGCTTGCCCAGACTGCCATGAGCATCGGGCTGGAAGTGTCCACACCTCCCAACCCAGAGCCTTTACAGCTGAACAATTGGTTCCTGGGTGCTGACCGTGATAGCAGATCACGGCCCACTCCCGTTCCTTTCTTTCTTTCCTCTGACCCTGGGTTGATGCAGGAGCTGCGCACAGCGACTGGCCGGTGTCATGCTTGCTGCGCCATTCCCCCTCAAAGTGAAGGGGAGCACTGTTTACCCTTCCAGTAAGTTACTGTATGTAACCCTCGTTCCCTGATGGAGGGAACGGGGACGTTATGTCCCCTTGCCACGACCTTGAACCATCGCTGAGAGCTGGGACTTGTTCTCAGCTCCTCAGCAAATCTGATGAGTTGTTGCACTGGTCGCCTCTTTATACCCGGATGAAGTGGAGTGTCTCAGGGTTGTTTAAACTTGCCAATTTTCATTGCCGTTTTCTCTTAAGCAGAGCGAATCAGGGCTTTAGGCAAGACCTCAGTCTGTCCTCCCAACATAACGTCTCCGTTCCCTCCATCAGGGAATGAGGGTTACATATGTAACAGAGACGTTCTTTATGGAACCATCAGCACCTAAAAAATAACTTATTTTAAAGAGTGTACGATTTTCTTTTCCTCTGAGGAACACAAAAGAAGAACATTAGGGTTAATTTACTTTTTAAAAACCTTCTTTTGTGTTCTGTAGAAGAACGAAACACGAGAGGGAGTAAATGAATGATGAATGAATGATTTAAATTTTTGGGTAAACTATCCCTTTAATAATCTGGAAACTGTCTGGAAAATAAGATGATTTCTTACCTATTGCTCAACCAATTTTGCATGTGAGTGTTTTTTTGTGGTTTCCAGTAAATTATTGTTGGTTGCTAGAGTATTGCGGGTGGTTGCTTACTGGCTAAAGTCTATGGGATGTCAATTGCATTAGTCTGCTCATTTAAACAGTAAAAACAACAAGCCATGATTTACCATGCCATGAGGCATGAAGCATGATTTAATGTGTGTCCATAGCACAAACAGCACTCTTATATTTAAACTAGTTGAACTATTAGAAAATTGAAAAATGAAATAAAAACAATTAATATTATATAATAAATAAGACTGAATAAGCAACTGAATTTAAAGTGCTATCGTTATTAACTATAAAACTATAAAATTACATTTAAGCTAAATTATATAAAATTCTAAATATTTATAAATGCACTGCAATTTGGGATGAAAAAAAAAGAAAGAAAAAAAAAATAGATAAGTGATAAATAAAAAGAAATATGTAAAGGATGTGAACACACCCTAAACCCGGGGTGCCAAGTTGGAACTGAACTCTACAGGACAGGGCATCCCTGCCCTAAATCCTAAGTTATATTGACACTAGCTTTAGTTGTGTATTAGTTTCAAATCTTAAATGTTAACCTTTTAAGGAACTAAGATGATTTATAGCAGTTTAGCAAACAGAACAAGTCAATTTTTGATCTTTGAGAGACTAGGAGAGAAAGGAAGCACAATTTTGGCACATGTTCCTGTCCACACATTAGATGTCTACAGGACATCTGGCAAAAAAAAAACCTTGAATTCAGTCTGCTGGAAATGATCAAAGATCAAACTAAACTATGTAGAAATTTACTATATGATCAGAAGGTTAGGACAGGACAGGTTATGCTTGTCTGTCTGCATTGAATCTTGTCAAAATGAAACGAAGATGGATGTGGTAAACCCTAACTGGCTTCCTGTCAGGCCTTAATGTTTAGTCTGTAGTCCTTGTGGTAAAAATAGTTTCACACATTCAAATTTGAGCAAAAACAGGTCTAACTAGAGGTTTTCTAGCACAATACATTCCACATCAGCTGGTTAAAAAGCAAAATCACCAAGCCGACTGAAAAACAAGTTCCCATGCTGGTTAAGACTACGAAGGGTGTGGAGCTTCAGACTGTATTATGTAGTGAAGTAAAACCTCATGGCTTCTACAATGCTGTATGTGAATAACAACTCTTTTTTCACAATTGGTTATAAAATGACCCTATACGCCAACCCACGGGTCTACACTCTACACTACACCCCCCACACAACAATAAGTAATAAACTCTTTGGACTTTTAAATATGTGATTTCTTTCTTTCACGAAGGAAACAGAGGAAGTGAGGTAAGTATTACATGGAACAGAACACCTCATCAGAGACTCTGTACCCATAATACTTTGGAAACCCCAAGTGGTTAACCACTTTTGCATCTACCGGAGTACAACAGGAAGTCATATTGTATCTTTAGAGTTACACATTTTCAGTAGGTATTGCAGATTACTCACTTACACCACCAAAATAAAAGTTCTTTACTTGAATCTGTCTAATGCATTTTAGTGGCAATTTGTTTACTGCTTATAGATGGTTTCATCGGGCGCACATGATGAGTAATGAAGTTGGTTTCAGGTTATTGTGCTGTGGGATGTGTTTTCAACACATTTATTTATTTGTGGCAACCTGCCACTACTGTGTATCAAAACGGACTGATTTTCCAAAAGGCTTCAATGACTAAACATGAGCATATAATGCAGGTTTAAAAATAAAACCAGGCCGTAGGTGTTTTTATATCACTGTATATCTAAAGGAAGACTGTCTTGCTGTAAGAAAATGGTGTTTTCATTTTATCTTGAATATGCGTTTGTAAGCTCAGAGCTGCTTTGTCTACAGCCGTTAACGGGGAAGCCTCCCGTTTCTTGTGCTTAAAGTACATCCCGCTGGCAGAGAATGAGTTTGCATTTTTAATAAATCCATCGGATTTACGCAGCAAACATATATTCATACTTTACTCTAGAAGGACTTAGCTGCTGTTATTGATTCTATTGGGATCACTACCGGAAGTTAAGTTAGGGCCACAAAAGCACGCATGCGCAGTAACGTTTGTTTATGTTGTTGTCGTTAAACCCTATATGGAAAGAACCTGTTTTCTGAACAGCGTCTGTCAAGCTCTGTTCTTAGTACAAGGTAGCATTTGAAAAACCCTGACTGACATCATTCTATCAATGGCATCCCAAAAATGCCTTTGAATGAGTGTTTCTATAGAATCTCAGCATTCATACAGGCCATGCTTTAATAGAGTGCTTCTTTTAACAGAAAAAAGATAACAGAAAAATACACTCATAAGTTTATTAAAGAACCTTTAACATTTAACATCTATGGAATCTTTTCATTACAAGCACAGAAAAGAAAAAGCTTCTTTAAATGATTAAAATGTTATTTACACTTGGCTCACTAAAACTTGTTTTCGGGAAGACCAAAATATGACAAACCTATTATAGCCTTAAGAGTGTACTTAAGTCTCTTAAATAAAACAAAATAGCTGTATTACAGAAATTGGGCTATAAAATATTCAGAAATATTTTTTTTATTGTTTGAATTGGATGACTTAACTCTGTAATCCACGTTAAACAACAAAAAATGGGTTTTACTTACCTGAACAATGTCCAGAACCATGCCAGCTGCAACTGTCCCAAACCCTGCCAGCAGGAAAGGGAACAAAACCTGGAGTCCAATAGAAAAGGACGTTTCCTTTAGTGGAGCCGGCGGCACAGGGCTTTGGTCCGTACTAGTGTCATCACTCTCGTTGCTTTGGCTGGCGTTCTCCAGGAGGGCGTCCTCTTCCCTTTGGCCCTTTGCGTTGGCCCGACAGTCGAGGACCACCATGTCCGGCCGCTCGTTCTCCTGATCACTGCGGTCTGGTATGGAGGTCACCTCAGTGAGTTCGTACTCCCCAGGGGTCTGGGGCACCTCCTCGGCGTTGTCGGGAAGAATAACCGGGTGTACCGACCCGTTGGAGTGGTGGAACGCTGGCGGCGAGCCCTCCTTCTTCATCTCTATCCTTTCCGTCCCGGCGGACATGTCGGACAGTTTGTCTTGATCTTTCGACCAGAGTACCATGCGGAGGCCTTAGGATGTAAAATGTCAATTAAGAAGAAAATTAAGAAGCTTGAGGCTCTTACTTGAGTTTAGATCAGCCGTTCACCTGATCTCTGGAGATGATTTATCCCATTAAAGGCGGCTGGTGCTGATGAATGAGTCTACAGGTCGAGGAATAGAGGCAGGTGCGTTCCCCGTCTCCAGGCTTGTGTAAGATCCTGCCTGAACTTGGGTAGCATGCAAATTACGTTCCCCATTCAAAGCAAATTTTCCTTTAAGACATAACAACAGAAAGCCGCATGTTAGTCTGTGTGCAAAGCAAGAAAAAAAATCCAAGTGAAATAATCTTCAAAAAGCTGATATCTCACAAGCACAAAATATCACCAGAAACCAGAAAAATGGGTTTGAGAGTTGTAATGAACATCCACTGCTAGCGTCTTATGGAGGCACTGGGCTAAAACTTTCTAACCAGCTCTGGGCAGTTGGAAGGCTGGAGACGTCTCACTTTACACCACGTGGCAAATTGGTTTTTGAAATGTATTTAAAGGTCTCTGGAGCCAGGGTAATATTACAACTCACTGAAATGCCTGAGTCTGATAAGGTCGACTTGTCATCTGCTAAAGGCAATGAGATCTATTATAAGTTCCTAAATTATTTAAGCTCATAAAAAGTTTTTTTTTTTTTCAGTTTCCTTCAAAAGTCATAGTACACTTATATAGATATATATAGCCTGTCAACCAACTAAACTGAAAACTTTTTGGATTTAATTGCTGCCTTTATTTAAATTAAATGTGCAGAGTCATAACCTCATTTTTATATATTAACTTAAGAAATGATTCTGAAAAGTTAGTTAACCTTCAGATAGATAGACTTTTGCTAAAAAACCCTGGCTCCAATAGGCTATACAGTTTCTATATTAAAACAACCAAAAAACGCGTCAATGGCGTATGACGACAATCACTTTACGCCAGGCGTAAAAACCCCAAAAACCAGCTATGACGTGATATATTTTTAAGATTGACGAAACTTTCTGATTCTTCTGAGAAACAAGCACCCAGAAAAGTCTTTTCGGCACGGTAGAAGGAAGAGAGGATACGAGCCAACAACAATTTGCTCATTACCTCCACACTGAAACAAAATCCCTACTTAGTAGTCCGATCAAATCCAGCGCAGCATGGGACGACGTAAATTAACACGGCTCGGTGCTGCTTCGCTCTGCATCAACACCTCGCTCGTATATCCCTCAGTAAAGAAGGTTTATTCTGTTCATTTAAGACTCATGTAAAACTTCAAAGCGAAAGTACCTTTTCCAGGGAAGAATCATACAAACTTGTGTTGAAGTATCTGGCTCTTTTACAAATCAAGGTGCTCTTTACAACACATTTACATTATAGTATCAGTGGTCTGAGGTTTACTACTAGGAGAACTAGACTAACTAGTAACTAGAGTAGCCTATAAAGTTCTTTCTGGATCTGTCAAAGATTCTCTCGCGGTGCAACTGCTTTAGGTTCTGATTGGAACCTTTAAATTTGAATTTAAGGGTTTACAAAAATAGTTTATTAATTTAAACTAAATATTAGACCATTAACGTTATATCACATCATTGGAAGAGAGCTAATGCCTAGTGTTCGCATATATTACCAATGAAGCTAAATAAAAAGGTAGCCTAACAAATTACAGTTAACGTAAACAGTTTTATTTGTCATAACAGGTAACGATATGGTATTAAAAGACCCAGGTAAATTAGTCACCTCTTGCGCCTACCTTGAAAAGAAGACACTAAAAGGCTCAACGCGGACCTGCGGTCATTCTCCCGTCATTCAGGCGGATCTCGAGCCTTTATCTATGGTTTTGGAGCCGAAATGAGATTAATGAGTAACCTCTCGACTGAGGCTGTCAACTCTGATCCGTTACATTGTTCCATTTGACACGCGCTCGATCCTGCGCATCTATATGACAGGAGGAAGTCGCTAGGCGGGCAACGCTGACGGATATTACGAATCCTACTATGGAAAACGCTTAGCTCATGAATATCTAAATAGATCTCACCGGCGTTGCTTGGTAACCATTCCAAAGCTTCCAGTCACGCAACGTCATTAATATTCATGAACCCACAGCCTTTGCCCTAGTAGAATTCGAATCTTCGCGAACTGACGAGCGCGCTCCTGCCCGGAATCTTCCTTTTGGCCAATCAGGAAGCCGAGCGTCACGGCATATAATTAATATTCATGAGACAAGCCTTCACTTTAGTAGGCCGAGCAGAGATCGCGGGATTCGTGTGTGTTAAAATGAGTTCATTTACAAGCATCAGGAAGCGTTTGATTTAAATTTAACCGCACCCTGGATAATCATTTCAGCTGAATTAGGTTTGTCTTCCTGAAAATGTTTCCGACAGCTGTAATACATTCACTGCACCCAGTGCACCCACAGAAAATGAATCAATATGAATTATTGTTCACACTAGAGTAAACTATTAATGTAGCTACTATTCGATTGCAAAATAGAGAGTTAATTTAGCAGCAGTCTCTGGAAAGGTTGTATTTGATCCATTATTAATTTTTCTATTCATTTCAAGGAACTATTTATATACAGTATGTACCCAAAAGAAACAAAAGAAATCTAAACACGACCATATATTTGATTAGCAATTAGAAATACATTAACATTTATCTAACCATTTCTTTGTGAGTTTATTATGAGTTTATATTTAACCTAATCAAAGTAACCCAACTTCAGTCTGAGATATAAAAAAACAGGCCTATCTGTTTTTGCAAATTAACTCCTGATATATCTATCTATCTATCAAACTATATCAGTATCTGTATATCAGATTTCCAAAAAAAGTTTTATTTACAGTAAATAAATAAATAAATAAATAAACATATGAATATATATATATATATATAGTATTTCAAATTATTCAAATATGGTATTTAGATAAAACAATGCAAAGCCTGCATAAAGAAAAGAAAATTAAAAACTTGTTTTTTTTACTCAGTATAAGCCTTTGCACTGAGAAATCACAAGCCATGGCTTTATTCTGAGAGCCATAGGGATGATGGGAAGCTGCTCTCAGCTGGCCAACCGGGACACCACAACACGCTTACACCCCAAGGCATCAACGCAATCCACAAACTGACCCCTAACAAGATCCCCTGGCGCTCGGTGTTCAATAGTGCTTCTCAGGGGACTGGGTTCCAGCAATAAATAAATAAACAAATGAATAAAATAAAAAATTCTGCTTGCCAACAAGAATGTCTAAGAGGACTAAGAATATTTATCGTAAACTTCACAATATCCATTTCTGAAACCCAAACTTGTAAAGCAACTAGCCGTAAGCTGGATCTTAGAAATCAGATAACAAGAAATCAAAAGTTCTCCTTTGTGATTTTGAATTGGATGTTTTTGTCTCCCTCTGATAAGGCACAAACATGTTTCAAAAGTGTTTACTGCCCTGTGTTACTTATGCAGGCCTGTTGTCTTTAGTGACCTTATGGACCTGCATTTTGAAGCATTTATTTGTTTTTAAGACATTTTCAAAGGACCAACATGCACTTATAGATAACTGATTTATTCGTCTTGTCACACGGCATTATCTGACTTGTGATATCATTTATTATTTATTATATACATTTACTATATTATTATAGTAGAGCGTGAATGATATTACAAAAAGTCATCAAATGCAATGTGTATGTCACTACTTGTTGAACAGGAATCATGCCATAGTGTTCATGACATCAACACATGCCATTCTCATGAAAACCAACCTAGGCATGCAGATAAACAAGCAAATTTATCCAGAGCACCAGGAGGGGTCTGGAGTTAAGTTCAGTCACATGAAGTTCAGTAAGTCCACATCAGCTGATAGAAGGTGAGAGTTTGTTGAACTGCTCTAAATTAATGGAATGTAAAGGTCACTGACGAATTTCAACAAGACCCGTCTAGATTAAAAAATGCGAGTATGGAAACTCAAAAGTTAAATATCTCTGTCAGCGCATTCCCAGTAGAAGAGAATATAAATGAATGGAACAGAATCTTAATTATACGCCTGGGGCCAGCGGGAATTATTGTACTGTATGTGCTGCAGTATAATTATACCTATAATTATAGATTATAATTATGCAGTGACCAGACACGGTACATAATACACAATTTCAAAACAATAAAACAAATACACGGTGATTAAAATGTGAACTGGTTGATCTGTGTATATGGAACCAACAGAAATATTTCAATATTTAGCTTTAATTCACATATACAACTGCTCAAAAGTCATGCTCACCACGGCTTTATTAATTTTATAAAATCTTCAGCAAAACAATATTGTGAAAAATATGTACTAAATTCAAAATAACATGATAGGAAAAATTTCAGTGATGCAAAGCTGAATTTTCAGCATCATTATTTCAGTGTAAAAACGTGATCTTTAAGAAATCATTTTAATATGCTGATTTGTTGCTCTAGAAACATTTACTGTTTTTATTGTTGCTTAAAGGGATAGTTCACCCAAAAATGAAAATTTGATGTTTATTTACTTACCCCCATGGCATCCAAGATGTAGGTG
>JAUMHQ010000066.1:5774544-5791241 GCA_032361165.1 Enteromius paludinosus | reverse complement strand
ATGTTATGTTCATGTACTGAACTGTTATTATTCAACCATGCCAAGGTCAATTCAGTTTTCCATTCTATGGCACCTTTCAAAAGACAAGTATTTCACATTATACATATTTTATTAGATATAATTTCACCAAATTCTTTTGACCAGTTCAACTCCTCTTAATGCATCTAACTAAAAGCATTTGCAAAAAACATCTGATCGAACATTTTTATAGTTTTATATGAAAAAATATATTTTAAAATATATACCAATGTGAAACAATATTAAAAACACATATATATATATATATATATATATATATATGAGAATAAAGTCCTTTTGAGAAAAAGATGTTGATGGAACTTTTAAGCTTTTAAACTAGTCTAACCAGCAGGCCTCCCTTGGTCAACCAGCCTTTTTTATGCTTTTAAAAATACGATTCCCTAAAACTCCTTTATCCTACAATAAATCCCTCTCGAATGTGAAAAATGGGTCTGTTTCCAATTAGCCGTTTGATGTTCAGTCACAGACAAAAACACAATTTTTTGAAGCGCGTTTGTAGTGTAGATTATCTGTTCAGATTTAAATAAATGTTGCACGTAACAATTACAAAGAGCCACGAAGCCGAGCCGGGCGAGCTGTAACTTGGGGAGATATTCTCAGATGTAAATTGACTGTCAAAGGCGAGCTGAGATGAGAAGGTTTTTTTCCTCAGAGTCCAACCCTCTGCCTTTCTTTCCCTCTCTTTGTATTCCAATCTCAGTCTTTCACCTGGGGTTTCGACTATCTCCACCATCATTTACAGGCCAAGCTGTCGTACGTCTCATCCAAGAGAAGACAGAAACTTAAAAGAAAGCTGAAGGAAAGACACATTTCTCAAGTCTCGTTTTTTCCTTCCCCCCCCTCGACTCGGTATGCAGAGATGGGTTGCCATAGAAACAATGAGAACATCTCAAGATGCGGGAACCAGGGCTTCTGTGCCGAAGCCTTCCACGCTTTTAATGATGCATTAACAAACAAACAAAAATCACAGCGATCTTACCCCTTTGACCCAAGCTGACGTTCTCTTGTTAACGAAGCGGGATTGCTCACTCTTGGCATGGCTTGCAAATCGCATTAATTGCAATCTGTAATGATTTGCTCTGCCACGTCTTCTTCTTTTGGTTAATTAACTGCTTGAACAGCTTGAGATCAACAGTAGGCCTACGAGCACCCACCAAAGTCATTTACAATCAGTGTGCATCCTTTTTAAACTTTTAATTAGTTAGTCTCCCATCCCCAATACATAACTTAGGCTTAATTCTGCACCTCATTGTGTCCTAACCTGAGCTATTAGTCGCGAGTATGATCCAATAGACAAATGATTCATTTAAGGTAGTCTTGTCATTACCTCCTCTGGTGAATCCATAAGGCCCCAGCAGGTAAGCGTTTATGGACTTCTATTTAATTAGCCTCCCTGAATTCAAACAGCGCCAACTCTAAAGTCTACAAAAGTGTGGTTTTTAATCAGAACCAAATGATCCTGGGAATGTTTATCTGCAGAGCGTTGTTATAGTTCTACGGGGATCCTCTGCTCCATCTTCTTTTCAATTTATATTCGCTTTCAGTCTCATTGTGTGATGACAGAAACGTACCAGCGGTAAGAAAATTTGTTGCACTCTTAAAAATAAAGGAAGCTTTTGCAGCAAAGCCTTAGAAGAACCACTTGTCGAACCTTCAAGTAAACAGTTTTGAATAAATTAATTTCTTTCGTAATGCAAAAAGAACATTTATGTGAGCTATAAGGTACTCAAGGCAGTGCTGTATCGTGAATAAATCCCGGCTGAAGCGTGTTGTGCCTATCAACGACCTTTAGCCGTGATTTATTCCCAAAACAGCACTGCCTTGAGTACCTTATCGCTTTAATAAAACGCTTACCACCTGATAAAACCAAAACCAAAATTATATGTATTGAAATATTACTTTTTTAAAGCAAATTCATTAAACGCAGTCCTTTCGCTAAACCAAATTGTCCCTGACAGCAACAGTAAATGTAAGAGAATGTTCCTAACATGCCTCTCATCTAATGGAGCTTAAATAAATACAGAGAATGGCTTATAATCAGCTGCACCACTTATTTTTTAACACTATATATGATATTTTCTCACACACATACTAGTTTTAAAACCGATTCGCTGCAAGCGTCATTAGAGTGTAAACTGATGGACATACAAAACCATAGCTGAAACAGAAAACTCATAGATACAGTAATATTCCTTCCTCTCGTCGGAAATGTCGGGCTTTCAAACAGACGCGGGCACATCTGCATGAGAAGCGTTTATTAGACGGGGAAGGGCGTGGTCTCAAAATTAAAGATGAAAGATGCAACATAACTAGGGATGCTCATTTTAAGCGGTTAACCGTTATCTGGCCGATTTGAATTTCGACCGATTAATACAATCAGTTAAATGGTTTAAAGGGTCATTTTATTTATTTGAGTATTTTACCTACTCATAGTCTACATACAGTTGTGTTTTATTGGCTACATTCACACAGCAGCAGAACACAGTTGTTGAGTGCTAATACAGGAAGTGACCACCGCGTTCTGTAACGGAACTCACCTGGAAACGTTCAGAACTAACAACCGCGTTCTCGGAGCACACGCACTGTGTGAACGGAACAGGACACGCTCTGCTGCACAAACGCGCATCTACCGGGTGTTTTTAAGTGTGTTTTGGGTAACTTACATTGAGGGAGAAATGTCATCTGAAAGTTTTATTAGATCTCGTCAGTTTTGTGTTCTGTACGCGATTCATATTCTCCGCCTTCCGCGCAAAGCCGCTGTCGGTTAATGAAGGTTTGATGAAAGAACTCGCGCATCGATTGGACTCCTGTCATGTCAGAAAGTGGTAAGACTAAAGGCCTGTCCACACGGAGACACGTTTCGCTGTATACGTATACATTTTTTATCGTATTGGCGTTTCGTCCACAAGGATCCAGTGTTTTCTTAGACTGAAACCGCTATTTTTTGAAACCAGGTCCCAAAATGGATAAATCTGAAAAAGACACCCTTGCGATTTCATGTGTACAGCCAATCCGTATATTTTGTGAAACGATGATGTTACCAAATCACGTGTCGGCTGCGTCACTCGCCAACTTCGTCTTCTTCTTGGTTCGTATACAGCGCGCAAGGTTATGCGCATGCTCAAAGTCTTCTTCTCTGTTTATAGTGTACCTCTATGGCAGAATTACAGCGCCCCATACTGGTCTGGGAAATATACTACACCGTTTTCAGTGGTTTTGTGTTTAAGCAATTTTTTTAGAACGAGAAAAAAAAAAAAGATCGGATAGGGAACGCATCGGCTTCGTGTGGACGGAGTCTTAGTTTTGTTGACGTTGCCATGGTTGATATTAATTGGGTCACTGTTGCTAACTTTTTTTTGTTCGTTTTCTTCGTCGTTTGCTAGTTTTTGCGCGTGTACAATGAATCCGCAGAAAACAAATATTACTACTTTTAACAGGTCACAGGCGCTTATCCTTTCTAATTGAATTCAATTCTCATTTAAAATAATGTTGTTGGTTAATCGGTTAACGAGCGTCGGTTGTCGGTAATGAGAATTAACCGAAAGGAGCATCCCTAAACATAACGCCAGCAGGGGTAACTCATACAGTACTTCATTAATAAATAAATAACAGATGTTTAATTTTGCCGAAATACATTCAGTTTTATGCTGTATTTGTGATTGTTTATGATGCTTAGGGTTTTGCTCAGTGAAACAGACCTGTTAAGTGAAGCGCTCATAGTCGTGTTGAATCATAAATAAAACACAGATGCTGGCCAATCAGAATCCAGGAATGGATTTTTCCTCTATAAAAAGAACCTTTGTGAAATGAAAAGATTCCATTGTTAAAGGTTCTTCTTGAATCCACTGGTGCCAATAAATAATCTTATTATTAGAGATTTTAGACTATTGTGTTCAGTTTACACAGTGAGTGTATGCTGTGTTTTATACATTTGATTATTTTATACAGTATATGAGGCATTTATTAGTTATTCATTCTAATGTTTTGTCCTGTTGCTTCTAATATTATCGTTTGCTTATCATCAGTAAGCTTGATTTTTTTTGTTGTATTTTTTTGATGTTAGGCACTGGCGACAAGAACTATGAAATTTTCTATTGCATCAAAAATTTTAACACCATAAAATACCTTATTTAACCCAAAAAGAACTATACTGCCATAAAATGACTCATATTACATGAACATAATTCAATGCGTATCCCAAAAACACTAATGAACTCCTTAGAGAGTCAAAAACTAGCATTTCTTCACAGAATGATGTCACTCTCCTAAAGATATATAATAGAAAGCTTAATTACAAAGATTCCAGAAATATCTACGTATATCAATGCTTAAGATTTGAATCCACATCTTTATCATGAAATTAGGCTCTTAGAGTTACATTACTGTTCAAAGCTGCACTACTGCATTACGTAATGTGAATCTTTTCACTACAAAGTTCCAAATAAAAAGAAAAAAATGAACCCTAAGAGAGGAAGATTTGCATTTGCAAAGTATCTCACTGCAATACGCCAAAAATAGCTACCACATGGTTATTTAATACATAAAGCTCTTATATAAAAAAAAAAGTAAATGTATACATACAGTAACATCATCCTGATATAAAACAGCTCATCCTGCAATCTAATTTTGCTCCCACCTCCCACGCCTAGTATCAAAGGATCATGATTTAACAGAGCTAAATGGGAGAATACTATACCTGACCTCTTCTTTATTCATCTGCTGCTTCCTTAATCCTTTGTGCTCATTGTCTGGCCAATGTCAACTGTAGCAGAGCAGATCATTTCCATAGCAACCCTGAATTCAGCGCACGAGTGCATGATACAGAACAAAATGCAATTCCGCCGCCGCCGTTCCCTGGAGGATTACATAAAACGCGTTTGTCTTTCCGTGACGATTTTATATTCGAAACTCCCTGCAACACGCTTTCCCAAAAAAGCCGGCTAACTTAGGCGGTGTGATAAAACCCAGAGAAATCTAGGTCAGCCATGGACAAAACCATAGCTGCTCTATTGATTCAACAAATTAAACTATGACTCCTGTAAAAGGCCTTTGATCAAACCGAGTGGATTAGATTCAATTACGAAGGCCTTCAGCGTGCCATTTGAATATAAATGCAGTGGGATAATAATGTGGATGAGACTGGTCCGAATGAGGATTCGGAAGGAAGATTACAACTGGGAGCTGGGGATGTATTTCTCTAAAGCGAGAGCCAAAAGGTCTCATAGCTAATTGCTATGGAAATACCTTCCTACAATATGAATGATTCCAAGGCCGCGGATCCTTAATCAGCAGACCGGCTATTCCCCCGCGGTGTTTAAAGACACCAGTACGGTGAGAAATCACTGGAGCTCGACTCTGAAAACTTGGCAGGCTGTCACTGCTGCAGACAGTTAATATTTGGAGCGGGCGGACATTATGCAGTCGCCGTTTAAAGCAGGCTGAAACAGTCTTCAGAAATTGGCTAGTCTGAGCTTTGGGGGGGAAAAGCTTGCAGAGCAAATATTTCTCTTTTTTTCAAAAATGCCCTGCGAGAGAGCTGCGAGTCAAAGCGTTCTAACCTTTAATACACATTATTCACTGCATTCAAATGAGAAGGTTGACTGACTGCTCGCAAAGGCTGTGACCTTTCAGGGAGACGAATGCAATCCATACTTAAAAGTCTTGTCGTCGTGAATGAAAATGTGACATCTTTACCAAAGGGTGAGAGATCGCAGGCTTGCCTGGGTTTCCATTTGACCTACTAACGTCCAATTCAGTTACTGTAGCCTGCCTGACATTTACAGGTACGCTGTCAAAAGTTAACTTAAGTTCAAAGTGAAATCAAAATTGAGCTCTATTTACTTTCTGAATGCTTGTTCTTGTTGCACACAATAGCTGCAGTTCATCATTTTTGGTTAATAAACAGAATTGCATGCATCTTGCGGAAGATTATTGTAGCCAGAGCTACTTCTCTCTGTTTATGTCTATGATGAATCATGCAGAAACTGGGCTACTCCACAGCAGTTCCACCAGTACCAGACTGAAATAGTCTAAATATAAAAACTTACTGTAGGTGTACCGTAGTGAGTCAGGATAAGCCAAATACACGGTTTGGAAAATGGATATATGATGTACTTGCATATTATACTCATTTTGTATATTTGGAACACAAAAAAAATGTTACGGACTGCTGCTTTAAATGAAAAATAGATCAATATAAAAAGGGATTCAAATGTGGTAACAGGAAGCAATGTGACAACGTTGACGGAACGTTGCGTAAACATTGGTAAATCTTAAATAAGGAAGGAATAAATAGGAATAAACCTTAGCAGAACATCCTTGGATGGTATCAGCGTTACAATAAAAAAAAAAATATTGTTTTTTTTATTTTTAATCAAAATTTTACATTGAGTCACCATCATGTTATGCTTTAAATAAATAAATAAATAAATGAATGAAATAAAATAATTTTCTGCTCGCAACCAAAACTTGTGATGGCGTAGTACATTAATGATTATTACTCCATTTACTATGCATGAAGCCATGGGAGAGGAGACAACTGATGCTGGTCACAGGTCACATGTCAGACAACATAACTAATGTTTAGTAGTATGCCTGAATTGCATTCAGACCAGAACAAATGTTGTGTCCCAAATAACACACTTTACAACATGTAACAAGGTACTATGTACTAATTTCTAAGGCTATTTTGTCATTCATTATTGCAGTCTGAATGCACTAATACACTATTTATACTACAAAACAACATGCAATAGTGGATAAGTATGCAAAATGTGAGGCACCTGCACTTTTAATGATTGCGAAGAACTTACGGAAAAGTACTTAGAGAGTGTGCGAATTTGAACCGTCATATTTTTTGCAGTAATGTTTATTGTCATTTGTAGCCCAGAAACAAAAAAAAATAAAATAAAATCACATTCGATTTAATAGAGAAAATAAGAACAGTCACAGTGCTTTATGCAAATAAATGCGGGGAAGAAGACCAATTGCGATTTAGTATGCAAATATAATGATGACGCCATCACAGGAGCAAACATTCAAGGTAAAAGTGAAAGGGAGATTAATACAACTTTAATCTTACAAAAGCCTCTACCATAACACGTCTCAGTCATAATTAACACAGTAAAGTTTGAATGGAGTTAGTAAAAGCAGTAAAAGCTGCATTAATTGCAGAAAACAGACTGAATGGATAACAATGCACAAGCAGCTTCACTAAGTTCGATATGCCATACTGTACATGTACAGTAAATGCACAGTATCACTGCGATATAAAGTGAAAACACTGACCGCTACTGTACATGCATCACATCAAAGCACAGAGGTTTGGAATTGAATCACTTACTTTTCGGGTCTGGGCTTCGGTTTCTTCCGATTCTCCTCGGCTGCTTCCCTTATGGATAGAGCGCGATGCAGAGCAATAATAATCCACGCGTGGAATAGACCCTCCCTCCCTCTCTCTGTGTGTCTGTCAGCCGCCCCGCTTCAGCAGCAGCAGCTCAGCTCAGGCTCCGCCGAAGCCCGCTCGGCGTCTCAGCATCTCTGCTGCTCTCTCCCTCTCTCGTTCCCTAATATGGGTCATACATGAAATATTCATCGCAGCCCTTCATCATATTCGTCATTCTGACATTAATTTCAGAAATGCTCAAGGGGGCTCCAGTGCGTCTGATAACCTACATAAGTCCATCTCATTGGAACATCTACGCAAATGACGCTCCTTGCGAGAAAAGGAAAAGTTGCAGGAGTCTTTCTTGGGGTTTGTGTTGTTGTTGATCTTTATCACCTTAACGGTAAAGGAAAAACACGAATTTAAGAACTGGATACCTTTGGATTCAAGTAGGAACCAAATTGGCCACGCCCCATAGGAAATTGATATGGAATGACAGGAAGTTGAGATGAAATTATTATTTATTAACTAAAGAAATTGAATAGGGACGTTTCAGGTGGGGCGGGTGGTGGAAAAACATAATTGATAATTAATTTTGGCCTAATTATGCAATTATGCCCTAGTTTAGAATACATAAATAATTAGATATGCTTCTAGTTCAGTACTGCCTAGAATTACTTACCTACACACACACACACACACACACTATAAATAATGAAAACAAAAAGTTGTTTCTTTTTCGGGGTGTGAGGCTTTCTTTTCATCCACAGTTCTATTTTCCTTGTGAATGCTGAGGGAGGTTATCACGTTGCTCCACTATGGGCCGGTTTCCCGGATAGGAATGAAATTAAGCCAGGACTAGACCTTTGCTAATTTAGGAAATTTAAGAATTTTTTGAAACATGTCTTACAAAAATGCATAATCAGTGAGCATTTTAAGACCAAACAATGGCAATGATGTATTTTAGGATATCTCAGTGCAAGCCTTTTCCAGTTTCTAGGACTAGTCTTAAACCCTGTTCGTTAAACTGCCCCATTAAATTTATCTAATTATATTAGCCATCCATGTTATTAGAAGAAATATATTGTTGATCAGAGGTTGGCTCATGTGTATTAGAAAATAATTTTGATAGATTGTTGTGTAGTTCAGATATTATTGCATTTTTCCCATGTGACCGAGCATATTTTCATGTATATTATATCATATTCAAGGTCTGTTTGGGCATTTTATGGTTTAATTCTCCCTAATTTGACTACATCCAGTGTTTTATCTTGATCTGTCATATACTGTAGTGTATCTTTCCTGTGTTTATGAACAATGAGCTTACTTATGGGCTAGCTGCAGTCTCAACTGCATTATTTTCTGTTATAATTCGCTTTGTATTGTTATTTTGAGATTAACACAATTCATTTTAATTTTCATTCATTTATTTTTAAATTAACACAATTCTATTTTCCTTGAAAAAGGCTGTCACTGTCCTGTTCCACTGAGAGAAAGTGACTGTGTGGAGAAAGGAGCCTAATAAAAAAAAACTACTCTGTTTGACCCAATCATTTTGGTGTCCTCATTTATCCCTCACCTTTAACACAACACAGACATACAGTATTTGGGAGAGCACACAGACAAAGAGGATTACATCTTTGGTGCCGTGACCCTGGATAGTTGGTTTTTACATCAGCAGAAGTAAGCTTTTGTATAAACCGTGTAAGTAGAGTGGGGATGAAGTCCAAAAAAATGGAAAAAAACCCAAACAAAAATAATACATAAAAAAAAAAAATATATATATATATATATATAAATATTATTGTTTGTCGACAAACTCCCTGTCCACAAGTACTATTAAGGCAGCCTTTCCAGACCACCCCATGGTTGCCAGTACCACAGGAAGAAATCCAACAGTATAAAGCATGACTGTTGATTTAAGTAATGGAAGTGTGTCCCAGTCAGATGATGACCTCCAACCAAAGACACATGCAGAGAATGTGCCCTTCTCAGCAGTCAGCTGGCTCCAGTCGGGCACTTGCCTCAGCACCTCTGTGCAACATCAGGCCTCAGGTCATGTCCAAACCCCAGATAATGTCATGCATGTAGTTCCAGCTAGCAGGTCTTCAGCTAGCCCATGCCCGCCTAATGTTCAAACTTTTTCATCACAAAAATAACATGTATGACAATGCAAATTGCAAATGTCCCTTACTTGCACTCAACATCAACTATGTCCCCAAATTATCCAGGTGTTTTGTCATCCTCCTCTACTCCTGTACATGCTCATATGCCAATGCCAGTGTATCCTGGATCCCATATATATTGTGAACCGTGGCGCTAGAGAACACGACAGACACGGAAGTTTGAACACAAAAACCCCGGAGGGTGGCTTTATTTGACACAGGTAAATAATAATAATGAATACGGTGCTGGTGGCGGTGCTTCAATTCCTGTGGTGGCGGTGCTTTAATCCCTGTGGTTGCGGTGCTCCAGTCCCCGTGGTGAGTGTCCTTTAAATCCCTTCTTTCCTTCCAGGTGCTCGTGAGTGGTGCTTCAGCGGAACAAATGGCCCGGGCTCCCTCGATCACGGCGTCGCTTCTGGGGAAAACAAAAGGTAAGTCAAACACCAGCATATATCTTGTGGAGTCGTTGCTCATCGCTTCCTTGTTGAGGTGTGCTTTATATATGGGTCCCGCCGTGATCGATTGGCCCGGGTAGATGAGTTCCAGGTGTTGTTTGTTAGTTTCCAGGGCGACGCTGATCGGCGGCTGTCACAATATGTACAGCAACCCGTTTTGTTGCAAAAACTTCAGACTGCACCTCCTCATGTGGCTTATCAGCAAGACACAAACATCCATGCCTCTGCAATGACCACGCCACAAACCAGCTTTACACAGACGCACCAAGTACAAAATGTGCAAGTATTCAGTGGTGGAACTGATTGCAAAATACTTATTGAAGACTGGATACGAGATATGCAATATCTGCTGGATGCTGGCGGGATGCCTGCAAATTTGTGCTTTGCGCCATTGCTTTGGAGGCCACATTACGTTCAGTGAAAGAGGCGCAGTATGGAGGCCAATTGTTTCCAGGCTGGGATGGTAAACTGACTCGTCAGTTTATGAGAGTGATGAAGAGGTTTATCAAAGGATAGCACCAATGAAGCCTAGACTTTTAAGTTTTTGGGACCTTCACGCAGAACTTCGCAACCTTGCTTGAGAGACAAGGAGGTTTCAGACACGGCCAAGGGCCAAAAAGACATACGCTCGGTTTACAACTGCTTATGGGGCTCAGGGTGGTGAAAAAGAAATAGACAGAACACGGATCTGACTGAACTCACAGCCTTTGTAAAGAAACTGGTGACCAGCCAATGAGGTGGCCCAATCTGAAAATGAAGCAGAGACTAGGCAGGATTTAAATACGTAGGGCCTGTGGTTGCCGGGGAAACCACAGGCATGCTACAAAGTCCCCAGCAACCCATATCTTATGTTGGTGGTCTTAAGTTTTTGGGAATGATCTACTCAAATGTTCCTGCTTGTGTTGTCCCTGTAACAGAGTACCAATCCAATCCATTGCTTATTGGGACTAATGTCATACAAGTGTCTAGAAATGATCTCTAAGCATCATATGGCAGCAAATACCTGACCAGGGTGAAGCTCTCAAATCCTGAGTGGCACTCTGCACTGGTGGCTGTAAATAAGACTGAACCTAGTGGGGATAAGGGTAAAGTGGGTCAAGTACAGTATGCTGCCCACAGAATACATATACCAGCTGGCAAGGAACAGGATGTTATTGGCAGAGTGATGGGTGGACCTAAGAAAACACAAACCAGTTCTGGTGGAGGGTCAGTCTTCCAAAAGGGTACCAGAAGGTATTGTGGTTGCCAGGCTGCTTGTTAATCAACAATGGTTGTGTCCATGTTTGTCTCTTGAATCTTGAGACGGATATGATTGTCCATCCAAGGACCTTGCTTTCAGATGCTTTCCTGGTCCAGAATTTCTTTGAAGAGGGAGAAAACTGCCAGAGCCAGGTTGTGTGTCAGAGGCAGTATGAAAAGAACTCAGTGCTTGCATCATGTCAGAGTCAACTACAAACTACCAGTGTTGAGTCTGAAAATAGTATGACATGTGGAGTTGATCTTAGAGTTGCAGCAGTAGAAAATAAGGAGCAGTTTGCGCTGCTTAAGGACCTCCTGAGGAGCAATGATGATGTCTTCTCAAAGCACTCCATGGACTATGGACATAGCACCACTGTGCAACACAAGATACCCGAAACCTTTTTGTCTCCCTTATCGCAAAATACCCCCCTCCCAGTACCAGGAGGTGCGGAAGGCCATATCACAGATGGAAGAAGCTGGAATCATTAGTCCGAGCAAAAGCCCTTATGCATCCCCCATCGTTGTTGTTTATAAAAAATATGGTTCGATGAGGATCTGCGTAGACTACACAAAATTTAATTCCTGTAGTGCCAGAGATGCTTTTCTGCTTCCATCAATAGAGAATGCATTAGAGGCATTGAGACAGGCAAGATTTTTCTCGACTCTCGATCTGACATCTGGGCACTGGCAAGTTGAGGTGGCTGAACACGATAAGCACAAGACCCCCTATGGGGCTATATGAAGCTAATAGGATGCTTTTTGGTCTGCAGAACGCTCTCTTAACCACGACCTGCTGCTTTAGTGGCTTGAATTTTGAGAGCCTAATTATCTTCTCTAAAACATTCAAAGAGCGGCTTGAGCGGTTGGAAGTTGTGTTCAGCCCTCTCCACAAAAATGGTCTGAAACTGAACCCTCAAAAGTGCAGTCTACTGAGGAAAGAGGTTCAGTACCTAGGGCACCTGATGTCAGCAGAGAGTTTTCGTACCAATCCAGAAAACATAAGTAAAGTCAGGGACTGGAAGCAGTCATCAAACGTAAAAGAAGTGTTGAGGTTTCTTGGAGTTTTTGGCTCTGAACCGGGCTGTCACTAACAAATTTTCACCTATTTGGATGTAAATTTTCTGCTTTGACCGATAACAAACCACTAAAATATGTAATGAGTTCTGCAAAATTGGATGCCACAGGCCAACGTTGGGTGACACAGCTTGCTATATTTGACTTCAACATTGAGTATAGGCAGGGAAAGTGTAACACTAATGCTGACACACTGTCGAGAATGTCCAACCAAGAAGTTTTGGTCTTGCCCACAGTGGACCTTCTCACAACAACAAGAACTAAACAGTGAAGCTGAATCTGGGAGGCTGGAGGCAGATGATCAGCAGCAAGAAGGCAGCACAGTAACAAGCAACGGTGAGCTGCTGCAGGAAGGTGACAAGCTTGAAGATAGATTTGAGGGAGCTAGGACAGATGCACTCCCTGCAATGACAAAGCTGGAGATCAGGAGATGTCAGAAAGAGGACCCTGTTGTTGGTCCAGTCATGCACTGCAAGACTCTAAACCATAAGCCGAGACAAGGTGAAAGGTTGGAGAACGGGAAACACACACTGCTTCTCCTAAAAGAATGGAGGAGGTTGGAGGTCAAAGATGGAATTCTGTACAGACAAGTAAGGGATGTCCATGGCAGATCCATTGCGCAGCTGGTCTTGGCAGAAAAAAATGCGATATTTGGCTAAAAGAAGTATTCACAATGACTCAGATCATTTGGGACTTAAACGCATGCGGAGCCTTTTTTGGGAGTGGTTCTTTTGGCCGAAGATGCACTCTGACATCAAGTCCTGGTGTGAGCAGTGTGAAAGATGTCGTCTGAGAAAAACTCCCACAGCTGAGAAATATACACAAAAATAGGTAGGACTTCAAACACTGATTATCAAAGGTTTCTAAAAAATAGCACATACATAAAATGTATGGTAAAGTGATAAGAGTTCATTTAGTTTTAACTATTATGACTTCTAAACATCTAACATTGCCTTAATTGTATGAAATTAATTCAGCATTTAGTTATTTACTGCACTTATTTTCATGTAACTTAATAAATTGGTTGTGTGATTTATGAAAAATACAATTGTGACCCTGGACCACAAAACCAGTCTTAAGTCTCTGGGGTATATTTGTAGCAATAGCCAACAATACATTGTATGAGTCAAAATTATGGATTTTTCTTTTTTGCCAAAAATCCTTAGTAAGTAAAGATCATGTTTCATGAAGATATTTAGTCAATTTCTTACCGAAACTATATTAAAACTTATAGTAATATGCATTGATAAGATCTTCATTTGGACAACTTTAAAGGTGATTTTCTCAGCATTTAGATTTTTCTGTACCCTCAGATTCCAGATTTTCATATAGATGTAGCTCAGTCAAATATTGCCCTATCCATCCAAATCATACATCAATGGGAAGCTTATTTATTCAGCTCTCAGATCATGTATAAATCCCAATTTCAGAAAAATAACACTTATTACTGGTTTTGTTGTCCAGGGTCACAATTAAAAAATTTATTTAGGTTTGAACTTGAAACAGTATTATCAAATATTTTTAGAAATAGCACATGTTGTGTGTGTGATAAAATGTTTCAGATTAATTCATATAAAAACCTTTTCATTTCATTTATACACTCCACAGCAGGAAATGTACAATATGCAGATTCCAATTCATATCTTGTTTGCTACCTCTGTTCCAATTCCATTTCTACATTTAAAAGGCTTTCTCGATTCAGCTCTGAATGGCTCACAGCCCTGTCACCCTCCTCCCTTCTTTAGCTTAGTCTATAAACATCTTATCTGCAAACACTCCAGAAGGACATCTTTGTGCAACAATAATTAATCTATATATAGCTCCTTGAGTCCTTCTTTTGAACCAGGCGATGCCAATCACAACATCAAGCTCCAACTTGCCCTAGATTTCCACCGCCGCTCGTCCAGACTTGTGTTGCTGTACCCTGCCAAGTCCACTGGAGACCTGACCCGCTTGTGCTGATAACCCGCGAGAAGTAATTACAGCGAGAAGTCAGACGTTAAGGGCGTCTTCATGATAAAACATGAAAGATTTACACCCACGCACACAATAAAAGACGTGTTTTGTGCTCTGCAGTCCACCAAATGCTGTTAATAATGAATAATGTCAAAAGAAATGCCACTTTTATGTTGCTCTGTGCTTTTGTAATAGAAGATGCTGCTTCCCAAGCATGCTGGGATTGAGGACAACGCATTAACTACAATACAGAGAACAGCAGGGGCCTGGGGCATAATTTGATGTCTGAAACCAAAAAGCAGGAATCAGAAGCTGCAATCATGATTCCACGTCGGTTTAAGGGATGCTTGTATGTATTCCATTTATCAGTTGTGCGCCTCTAATTTGTGAGCTAAGTGGGTGAAAAACTTTAAAAGTACCTTTGATCTTGGGATTTCTGTGGGATACAATATTGCTTGAGGTCATAGGGGTCAAATTAGAGACCTTATTAAGTCGTTCTGGACTTGTGACACACACACAAGCACTTTCAGCAATTATTATTAGGATGCTCCACGTGCATCCCAAAAAAACATCAGCGTTTCTAACCTCCGTGAAGTTGGCACCCCATAAAAAGAAATAATGTCCAAAACTATGCCATTCGTTTGTGCTACGTTTGTGCTGATTTGTGCCGCAAAAACGATTGTTTGTGCTGGTTTGGTGTTGTGGATAAAGATATTTAACATTATTTTTTTGACCTTGTTACATCACTTTCCACCCCATGTTGCCCAAATAACTCCAAAGCGGCGCAGTTCGTTTGTGCTCCTTCCCTAAATATAACCAAAATATTTTCGGAAACCGTGACGTCATTCTCCACCCCAGTTCGTCTAAATCACACAAATCTGGTGTCATTCGTCTGTGCTTGATTTGTGCCGTTGAAATGAATGTCAAATATATTTCCAATTCGTAGAAATAACAAAAACAATTCGGGGCCAATCACTCTCCACCCCATACCGTCCAAATCGGTGCTGTTCATTTGTGCTCGATTTGTGCCCGTTTGTGCCGCTAAAACAAACCTGGTATCTCTGAGCCATTCTTAAATATAATGGAGAAAAATACTTGTTTGGGTCTGTTACGTAACTCTCCGCCCCATATCGTCTAAATCTAGCCAAAAGGTGTCATTCGTTTGTGCTCGATTTGTGCCGGTTCGTGCCATTGAAATGAATGCCAAATATATTTCCACTTTTTACAAATAACAAAAACAATACTAGGCAGTGATGTCACTCTCCACCCCATGCCATCCAAATCGCACAAAACTTGGGCCGTTAGTTTGTGCTCGATTGGCGCCATGGGGAAAAAAACCCCACTTAAAACGTATTCACTTCTTGACAAAATTCTACAATCTCTGGAGCTGTTCTCCATCCATATCCTCTGACGTTACACTTGTCACTCTGGGGTTCGTTTCCCAAAAGCATGGTTAGCCTACTATGGTCGCAAGTTCTGCTGTTACCAGCATAGTTCAACGATTCTGTGTTTCCCGAAAGCATAGTTCAAATGAATGTTCGCAATCAACATCACAAACGTACATGGTTGGAACTACAGCATTGGACCTGTGGTTAGAAGCATAGTTTCTTGTTAGTACTGTAAGATATATGGGCTTTAATAAATATGCTCTTGGGCACAAGAAGCAAACTAACATGCATTACTATCTTTATCTTACATTTTATCTAAATATAAAATGCATTTGAATTAAGTATTTTTGCACGTCCATCCTAAACTCTGTTTTTGAAAAGTGCGCATGTGCATAATTGGCTAAAGAAACCCCGGAGTATGACGGAAGAGGGAACCCGCGATGATTTAAAGATAAAATACAGCAAATGACAGTGAACAAAAATAATAAAATAGTCAATATGTGTCATGTTCAATACAGCAGCATCTTGGAGATCTCTAATGATTTTAATAGCAGAAGGTATATCTTCACGACATGCGTGTGACGTCATTAACATCGGCCCTATGTTGTTGAACCAATGTGGTTCAAAAGACGGAGATGCGACCGTGTTCAGGAAACAGTCGTGTGAAGCTAGTTCATTTCCAGCACAATGCATCGTACTATAGTGGTTTATCAGCGAGTTACATCGTTGTTTGGGAAACGCACCCCTGGTTTGTGCTAGCGTGGTTCTAGCTAGTTTCTGTCATCGGACAAAAAAAATCGTCAGTGACTTAATTAAGCTTAAAGTCTAAAAAAAGGTTAGTCTTTGTTGATGCTTTTTTTTCATTGTGCATCACAGTTTATCTCGGAAGAAGGTGCATAACCAGTATATCTTCAATATATCAGTGTTGGGTGTAACGCGTTACTGTAATAATATTACTTTTTTCAGTAACTAGTAGTGTAAGGCATTACTTGTCTTA
>JAUMHQ010000066.1:5738399-5752981 GCA_032361165.1 Enteromius paludinosus | reverse complement strand
CTTAAGGAATGTTACAAAAGAGAACGATTTTTTCCATACCTCATATATATATATATATACATAGTTTGTCATATATATACTCAATTTACGTTTAATTGGATTGTAAATTAGCTACATAGAGGATGTTGTTGTATCCATAATGACTCCATCTTGAGTCACCTACTCTGTTAAACATTTAAATGTGAAAAAACGGATTCGAAATGCTCACAGATATTTGGAACCAAGACTGAGCATTCCTCATTGAGTTCAGTTCAAGGCTAAAGTCCAAGTAAATGTGGCACGTCTGTGATTATTTTCAAATCGAGGTCAGTTCGCCAGGGCTTCTGGGAGAGTGTCTATGCACACGGCACTTGAGTGGCACTCTTAGCAGTTTGAGAATTGAGTGGAAAAGCGGCGGTTGCTGAGTTTGCAGTCGGTAAGTGTTATTATTGTCATTATTTTGCATCAGGTGCAGCTCTGTAGCTACAATAGAGGTGGACAAAGATGCAGCAATGGACAAACTTGGCATGGAAAAACCCAGAGAAAGCTTTTATCTGACAGTTGAGGACTCGTGCGTTGGCAAATTAGGCAAGTCTTTGTGGTATGGCGAACCAGTGATGGTCGTTCTGGCAGACACAAAAAAACTCCCAGCTTCAACACTCCCGGATTTTTATTTGTCCAAATCACTACTTCTTTCAGTTATTCCCCCAGGTAGCACAGCCACCCCTGCCCTGATCACAATAACAAGCAGAGGTGATATCACGCCTGGGAGGAAATAAAACATTAACATTTCACTCTCCCCACGCTGCTCCCAATGAGTCTAATTAAGAGAGGGAAGCTGGTGATAAATACTGCAGGCTTCGTTAAAAACAGCCTGACTCAGCAGACGGTTGTGGCGGTTTGCCGTTGTGCTTTTGACGCTCGAGTAAAACTGCCAGCCACGGGAACAAAAACCAGCCACAGTGCAGCGGGGGGCTTGCAAGCCTACAGACACAGTGCCCAAGGGCACAACTTGTGTGAGTGTGTATGTGTGTGACAGCGAGAACGAGAGAGAAAGGGAAAAAAAAATCAGGGATTATTGTCAGTATTGTGCAGGCTTGCCACATCCTGAATGCTGTAATGTCATAGTTGTCAACGAGAAGAAAAAAATGTTTCTATTCATCGCAGCTACATATCTAATTAGCCCATCACAAGCGTGACTGCACTCCGGGACTCAATGCTAAATTCATTACGAAAATGGATTCACGATAGTTGAGGTGCTGGTTTGCACTGGCAGAGAAGTGAAATGTAACACACAATGATCCACTTGTTCCTGTGGAACAAGGAAACGCGCTGTGGTGGGGCTACGGTGCGCAACAATTTAATGGCCGCAATCAAACTGCCAGTGTATACCAACTCATCTAATTTTGAAACGCTCACATTTACATGTAGTGATTATTAACGGAATGGTTTTTGTATATTATAAGACATAATCAGTGGGTTGATGATGTTGTTTCCTTCAAATAGAATTACAAATGTATCAAGATGTTTAATATCGTGCAAAAGGGTTAAAAGTGGCAATTCAATTGTGAAATTTGTCTAACCCTGATGAGAATATATTTATTTTCCATTATAATATATATTTTCAGCACACGAGTTTGGATTCAAACTGAAGTGAATTTGATCCCCACAGAAAGTTACATTGGAATTTTGATTGATAGGAATGAATTTATTGAACTGCAATTCAAAGGAATGTAAAAGGAATTCAAGGAAATTAAGTTCCAAATGTTCTTTCCTCTCGTAAGAACGATAAAGCTTCCAAACGTACAAATCTGAATCAAGCCAACATTTCAAGTGTGCATGAAAAACGTCATTTTGTCTCGTTAAATTTATTTTTATTTTTTTTTGGTTAAACGTTGAATTAGTTGTACTTCCTGTTTGCAACCTCAATTCAAATTCCAATCAAATTCAGGAATTGAATTTCGGAAGAAACAACCCTGACGACTGCAATTTTGTTGCTTCACACAACAATTTTAGCTTTGAAATGCCATTTTCTGAAGAAATCGGGATTGACGCAATTCTTTAATTTGATGAGTTAAATAAGATATTTAATGAGAAAAGCGATGAGCAGGACTTCCTTTTATCTACGGGGAACTGAATGGATCATGAGAAACCAAGGTGGTTGGTGGGGAGCGTTTAAAAAGATGCGGTAGGACGGTTCAAAACCTTCTCAGGTGGTCTTCAGTTTTTCAGTTGAGCTTCCACTCTGTACCCAATGGCTTTGAACCCTATGTGACATGGCAGAAGAAAATCACATAGGAATAGAAAGCCATAAAACACAGCAGTGACCAAGTGAGACAGCCAAGACACTCCAGCCATCCCATCATCCTTCCTTCCTTCCTTCCCGACCTACACTTCCCCACCTCAGCATCCCTCCGGAGAGACTCTCAATCACTCTCTGTGTGGCACTGACAAGCCGGCTGAACGGACCAGTGGTCCCACGATCCCTCAGCATCAGTCTGTCTACCGTGGAGAGGAACTCCAATGTGGGTTTAGCTAGATGTGGCGGCGTCAGATAAAACCACGGGCCGAAGCGCTGACAGTAAGACCACAAGCACCAGCCGCAAAACATGAAAAGTGAACCTGATATCTGCTCCTTGGAGTAAGTGGCTCTCTGAATGTCAACCCCTCAGGGAGAATTTGATTTCATGACAGACTCGCGAAAGAGCTAAGCTAGCACTGCTTCACACAGGTCTTTGCAAAATTTGAATATTCTGTTTAAAATGGCTTTGTTTTCACCTCATTTTTAAGGGAAGTAGAAAATACTACTTGTGAGGCAAAAAAAAATATAAATCCTATAATAAATTATTAACCTAACTGGAATGACTCAACATAGTGCACCGCTAGCAACAAGCATCAGCATTTCATTACTGCCTTGTTGTTTGCTTCTAAAGCACAATGACCTTGTTTTAGCTTTTCATAAGACTTAAGCACCGCTGAATTAGACCTAGTTTCTATTAAAACGAATGTGACTCAGAACATTAAATAGAACATTAGACAAAGAATGGAGGGCGGGGCTTGATTTATTTATGTGGAAATAATTGGATCATTAAAAAATGGGTGTTGCTAATTGGAATCAGAGGGGCTAAAACAAAAGGGGGACTGCGGTGTCAGTCAAAAAGGAAATTAATTTTAAAGGCGGAGCGAGGTTACATTTTGACAAGCAAAAACGTGTGTTGTTGTTGTTTTTTTTAATTATAGCTGGAAAAGGTTAATAAATTCTGAGGACATTTGCAGCAAAATGTGCTCATTTTTATTTTTTGAAAACATTTACTGTATACTTTTCTTTAGAAAGGACGCTTTAAATTGGCAGTTAAGACAACTACATACATATATAAGTATCTATATATAAGCATTGCTGATACTAATAATACTACATGTTTCTTGAGCAGCAAATAAGCATATTATAATGCTTTCTGAAGGATCATGTGACACTGAAGAATGGATTAATGATGCTAAAAATTAAATAAATTGTAACAATATTTCACTTACTGACCCCGAACTTTTGATTTTGGAAAAGTAGATATACAGAGAGAGAGACAGATGCATAGATAGGGTATATGATAGATTGTTGGAGGAACAGCTTAATCCTCACTTCCTATTCAGCACGGGAGTTCCTTCTGACTTTGTGAGCTCCGCAGAGTGACAGAATGAAAAGAAGAGGAGGGGGGGCAGATTTAAGTTCTTTCCTGCCTTCAACATCCTAGGGGAGATAGGTTTGTGCAGAAGGGGATTCTAAGCTGATTTGTGCCATTATCAAGATCTCTGTGGCAACAGACAGTAGTCTTATTTATTTATTTTCCTGGAAGACAGAAAAGATAAGCCGCGGTTTTCCAGCCGTGGACGTGAGGGACCAAATCCGACAGCTAATCCTAACGGTCAACAGAGAAACAAAGTTTGACCACAAGCCTATTACCATTGTCTTTCTCTACAATTTAAAGCCATCCATCTCAGCTCAGAGCTCTCCGTCTCGCCGGGAACACGGGCTAAAGGGCACGCGGGAGCGATGTGATATACAGTTATGGGTCGACCGTGATAAATTTTATTACCCTCTTTCTAGCCACTGATCAAATTTTGGCGTGAACAACATCATGTTTCGATCAGGTTATCGGTCGCTTCAAAAAAGATCCACAGAGAGGGCAATTGATTGGTTTTGTCTCGTGTGCGTCAGTCCTTTCAAAACGCAATGAGGGGGAACGAATGAGCAAACAAAAAGAAGTCAATCTCTCTCCTTCTGCAGATCTATTTGGCCGGTGAAGAATGAAATGGACGGCGACCAGAAAAGCACCCTGAGAAAGAAGAAAGTGTCTGGTAAAAAGTGAGGCATTGATCAGTGGTGCAGATCTGTCTCAAAACAGTCTGAAAAAAGAAAGAGCGATGGAAAGGAAGACAAGGGAAAGGGGAGAGAGGAGAAGTGAGTCATTCTCGCCCCCCTCTCAACCCACCCCCCAAAAAAACCTGAACAACAAAGAAAAGTTATAATGAAAAGACTCACTGTTTGCAAATGCACTGAGGCAGTAAGTTCCCTTCCTCTGAGTGTGTATTAAGGTTAAGACAACTCTGGAAATTCAGTCGACAAGCTTTTGAATTCACTTTTGTACAGAATAGACATGGATAAAAGCATTTGGGAATCCACAGGCTGCTTATATCTGCAGCACAGGGATCTTGTCTCCTGGAATAGCACTAACATCTCACCATCAACAGCCAGCACTTGTACCTTCACTCTAGAACAAAATGTAAATATAATATTGATCAAAATATACACTAGAGGCTTTCAGAAGATGAAAAAATACAAAAGTAACCTTGAAAACAATCATTCAATCTGTCGGAGAGTCCAAAAATATTTTTTTACTTTGACTAAATCCAAGTAAAATCTGATGGCCATGTCAAGTATTTATTCCATCTTTTCACTTTTTTCAGTTCATTTAATCATTTTTGAACATTTTTGTATATTATGTGATAAAGATATACCAATAAGTGCAATAAATGAATTATGCTATTTTAAAAACTGTAACATTGTAAAAAATCAGTTGTCATGCTGTCGGATAATCTTAAAATGCTCAATTCAGCTAAAAAGTAAAACATATTACGTACTATGCTCAAATTAATCAAAATACACAAGGTTAACCCAATCTAAGTCACTGATACAGTCTTTTAACCATTGTTGAACATAACAAAATATGTAGTTCTTTTTTATAAAATAAGTATATATATATATATATATTAATGTAATATATATATATAAATAGGATATAAATATTTTTAGTTTTAAGGCACATTTTCGGTTTTTGCTGAAACTAATTTGCATTTTAAGCAATGAAACCTCTCTGTTGAAGGGAGTAAAACAGACCTTTCTTTAGCAGTGATTCTTGGTTGATCCTGTGGGCTACACATCTTCTTCCACTAGTCTCCATGAAACTACACCAAAACGTCTCTAAAATCAGAGTTTTCTAAGAAAACGCAACACTTTGCTCCCCTGTTTCCTCCCAAATCTCCAACTCACCGTCCACAGGTGAGTACGGACAGCTGGCCAACCCCTCCCTCTGGTCTTGTGTGAAAAATGGAAGACCGGGAACGAAGGGGGGTTGGGGGGGGGGTGAAGGTAGGAAAAAAGCTTTGGTTGTTCAAACACAAAAAGCTGGGCAGGGAAAGCAGGACGAGAGCCGGACAGAGGCAGTGTTTGTGGAGGTAGTATCTCACCGAGGCATTTGAGGCACCAGGGGGGCCAGGTATTACTATCCATCACTGCCCTCAGCCCTCTCATGCTGGGTCCTGGCCCCTGTAACAAAGCCTCTATTCAAGACACTTACAGCGCTGTTTTTTACCCTTCCTTCTTTTTTTGCTTCCCTTTTTTTCTAGAGGAGAACCAAACAGCTCTTTGTTAAGGCCACCGCTGGTCAAAACTAGCATTGTAAACGAGGGCTACCTGTCCATCCGGGTTAAGTCGATGAAGTGGCAGCAAACAAGAAGCCACAGGGTGCGATGTCTTCTTTCAGATATGACCTTAAAAACACAAAACTGTATTTTACGCTGCTATATCATGACTGGACGCAACAGCTCCCTCTAAAGGAAGACAATAGAAATTCAGAACCTGAATGTTCAGGGTTTTTTTTTTTTTTACTTGTTTAGCGCGCACATACATTTTACTGAGGCAGCTTATTTATACTAGCACTATAATTCTGCTGTGACAACCTGCAGTTTAATGTCTACCTCAATGAGCAATAGAGAATGAATCTCTTATACACTTGATTCTGTTCACTCTTAAATTATTAGAAGAATATTTATATATGATGAAATATGTTCTTTAAAAAATACACACACACACACACACACACACATACATATATATAGATATATACAGATATAATAGGATGTTATCAAACCATTTGACAAGGATCAGGAGTGAAACCGTCTGTAGTATATATATATATATATATATATATGTATATGTATATCTAAATTTAAATGAGCATATAAATTACAACTAAATGTAAAATTATTGCAATATTCATGTTGCTAATAAACTTGGTATTAGTAACATTAATATTAAAAATATTCTAAATGTTTAACATGCTATGTATTACTGCTGATTCTTTGCATTATCAGAACCCACAACCGTTGTGTTAGCATCCTAAATCTCAAAACTGCTAGGCTGCTATAACTTTGCTAAGCAGCACTAGGATATAGCAAATTGATCTTTCACAGGATTAAGCAGAGCGGGGATATGAAAGAGAGATACGAGAGAGAAAGAGAGAGAGAGAGAGGGAAGACTCACTATTTGGTCTTTGTGCTGCCCAGCACTACAGAGCAGCTGCCTTCAGCATGAGCTCTTTTGAGATGCTCACAACCCTATTGATAAAACGGCATGTAATTATATACACACTTCTTATAGAACGGCTTAACCGCTACTCCTTAATAGTCACAACATAATTATACAGTCCCATTTATCAGGCTCACTAATCATATGGAAAGATCCTGGCCCACATAGTAAAGCTCTCCACAGAGAGCGCATTCAAAGTGAGAAATTCAAGCGGCCGATTGGAATGAAGAACTCAAAGGGAGGAAAAGCCTATTTCTGCCTCCTGTAGAGACCGTCTGAGATGCTAGATCTGATCGCTCTTAAATAAAAACAGTGCTGTGTGGGTAAGTGATGTTTTGCTTTGCTCACAGAGGATTATCTTCAAGTAACCAGGTACAAAACCAAGCAGCGTAACCAGGTAAGAAAAGGTCACAATGCTTTTATAGAGATGCCACAGGTTCAGAGTTTCACTACATGACTGGTGAAGCCGAACCGGATGTCAGTGAGGGGGAGGTGAGTATAAAAGAAGGTCTGTATTCTTAAGAGAATCTGATTTAGAGATATTTTCGCATCAAGCATGGCTCAATGGAAGTATTGAATCTGACTGGCCAATCATGGAATTCAACAGTCAGGTGTTATTTGTGTAAAGGAACATTGTTCCAAGTCCTTAGTGGCTCTCATTTAAACTTAAAATCAATGGTACACATTAATTTACTATTTACAGTATTTAAAGTTTTGTGTTTATTTTGTTATTAAGTTGTTATTATTATTCTGGCTCATTATATATTACCCCTTATGTGTTATAGATCTAGTGTTGGCAGGGAATTAACGCTAGCGGTCACTATGACGCAACGCAATGCAGTATCTCAAGACCATACGGATAAATATGCAGAGAACTCACAGAAACACTGAGAAAAACATTTGGTGATTGCAGAGGAGGTGCAGTTTCCTGCAAACAGCAGGTTTTGTAGCTCCTCTGGTTATCATTTCCGCACAAATGCTCTATTAGCATAGGAAAAAGATACTGTTACCGGTTCGGTGGATACAGATGGCTCTTGGGAACTATAATTCAGCATCAAACTAATATGTAGCCAGTTCGCAGCAAAGTATCTCTCATCAAGGTCAAAAGTTGAGATTCCAACAGCATATTACCGTTTTGGTTTTGTACACTGTCACTTTATATGGTAATCAAGTCCCCTGGTGAATGCAGAACGCCCTCTTTTCCTCCTTTAATGAGGACATCCTGTCACCCTCCCAGTTAGGAGACAGGAAAGTCAAGGTGATATCGAAACATGATAGAAAAAGGGCCCTCTCACCTGCTACCTGTCCATAATGGGACCAAAGGCTTTAGAAATTTTCATTAGAAAACATATTTAGTATATTTTAATTGGATTAGAAAAATGTCATGAAAACAGGTACATTTTATGTACCAAGTTACTTTGTGTGAATATATATATAGTTTTAGAAACCAAAATAAAAATATGCAGAAAATGTATGTTTACAAGACGTAAAATCGTAATATTTACAGTAATATTTTAATAAATTATGTGTATTTCGACGATTAGTCAAAAAAAATGTTATATGAAAGCAAGCGAGCACTTCATAATTGCAATGTTGGCTTGAAAAGCTAATAGTTTAGGGCTGATAGAACTGATTTTCTAATGAAATTCCGAGTAGACGTAATCGTGAGAGGCAGTAAGTATTTATTACGCTCTGGCATGAGTCGAAAGTGCCAATCTGCTTCATTTGGCAGCGCTGTGCGCTTCACGCGAGGAAATTCCTCACCAACCGTGGGCGCCGTTAACTACGCAAGTAAACATACTCGCGCATATGTGCGCATAAACAATCCGCGGCCTCTTATACAAGTCGGTTCGGAACAGCAGTGGGCTCGCGGAATGAAGAGGAGGAATGGAAAGACGGAAAAACGATAGATGGGGAGCAAGAACTCTCACTTCTAATCAAGGTAGCCGCCTTCTCAATCTCTCGCAGCAGGTCCCCAGTGACAAAACACAGCACGCAGCTCAACGCCCTCCTTTCATAGAGTACCTGACCTCCCACCAACCGCTGTCCTCTATCGCATTCAACGATTCTTTCTCTGTTTCTTTCTTTTTCCCTTTCACTCCATCTCAGTCATTTTCATCGGCCCTACCCCCTGCACCCTCCACTTCTCTCTCTCTCTCGGTGGGAATGGATGGGCTGTTGGCGATTCATTAATCTTGATGCAGCACCTGCACTCTGGCCGAGTGGGAGCGTCCGCCGCCAAATGTCACATTTCATCGGATTAAATTAGCTTTATCTCTGGCAAATGCCTTCCCCCGCAAGATCGCACCGATTTTTTTCTTCACACCTCCCAGGAGTGGTGGGCCGACAGGGGAGGCATCATCATGTATTCATTCACCTCAGGAACATTGGCGAAGGGTTAGCCTAATTGACGGGAGAGAGTCATTACCGGCAAAATGAGAGAAAGGATAAATAAAAACGGGGGAGGGAGGCGTCAAATGGAGGCTGGTGGGTGACGCGCCCCTCTTCCCAGAAAATGAGTAAGAGCCAGGGAATGTTAGGGAGTGAATGGGCCTCAGTATGACCATGCTTCTGTATGCTGGAGAGCTCTCATCATTCAAACGTAGGATGCTCAACTCTCCCCCTCTTTTTCAAAATGAGACTGGCAGCTGCTATGCACTAGACAGGGTTCCCCCCTCGAAAACACAATAACTTTATGCTCGTCTCTGACAAAAAAAATTAAACAAAAAAGTACCTAAATGAGCTTAACCAGGGGAGCCACGATTATTTTGTAAATGTAAAATCAGAATAAATTACCGTTTTTTTATTACTTTGGAAAAATTATATTTTTAAACGTACAGTTCACCAAAAAGTAAAATTTTTACAAAATTCTTGTGTCGTACAGAATTGGAATGACTGGAGTGAGTGGAGTAAAAAAATTTATTGGTGAACTATATTTTTAACTTCTTCGAAGCTGAATGACAAAATATACAGAATGACGATCGTCAGAGAGAATGTGCCACACCCTAAATATGCAGCTGGGCAGAGGAGGTGTAAACAGCGATTGGACGGGGGGCGCCAAAAGTCACGCCACCCATCTCAAAGGGTGACGCCCACAGCAACAGGCTACAGAATGACGTAATGGTTGATTGCCTATGTGAACTAAAATCGCATTATAAACCGATTTTTAGAAAATCGTTTATACTTAGTAGCAGCAAACAATTTCTACCCTCCAAAATCACTCGAATATCCACAAAAGAGCGATTACTTGCAAACCATACAGATTTAAGCAGGTGCACTTCGAATTCAAGTTAACATGTCTAGGCTTTGGGCAGCATCTTGAAACCTGTCCTCAGGGTCACCGAGTTCTCTGGAAAACCAGCGTAGGAAAGCGAGTGCAGCTGGAGAGTTGTGGAAGGGACAATAGCGGACTAGAAGACATTGTTTGAGGCGGATGATAATCTCTCGGCAGAGTCTGATACCGACAGCGGGGCTGTCAGGGTTGTCACCTTAAGTATCTGAGCACGGAGGTGTGGAGGAATTGCCATCTCTGGACACCGGCATCTCAGTGAAACCGCCAGACCCTGTCGCTTCCGCGCTTCCGTTCTGCCACTCTTGGTATTTTTAACACAGAAATCACAATTTTTTTTTACTACGGGCTGGCTATTGTTACTGCTGGATTGTATTTTGTGTCACGTAGGGTGCGTACAACTATCCCTCAACCTTTTGGACCCCTTTGTTCATGCAGACAGGCATTCACACGAGAGGACAGGATTCAGAAGACCTGCTGCTTTTGAGACGACAACATATATCGTAGCCTCCGTAGGTGTCCGTCCCCGCTGCATAGAAAGGATAGATCCAACCGTAATGTGTCTGAACCAATTTAGCTACTGTCAATCGTCTCTCGCAGCATGTGTGTCCGACTCCCCTCCCCTTCCCTCTGCTCAAACACACACAGACACATTATACTTTCCATCTCGAAGCGGCAGGGAAACCCTGAATGTAGAGGGAATCCTGTTTAGCTGTGAAAAATCCACTTTACGATGTCTTACGCTGCACGACCGTCTACGGTTCCACTTGTTGTCTTATATGAGCTTAAGCTACATTTGCTGACATTTTGCGAAGAGTAATAAGGAAACATGTCATTCTTTTGTATCTGAGCCCATGCAGCAAATGAAGATAAACTTAAGTCGTCTAAACAGCCTGCAAAAAAACCCTACCAAAAAACTCGAAAGCAACAATGCTAGACCAAGGTCTCTATAGCAATCTGTAGAACAAAGAGGTTTTAATGTGATTGTAAAAATAGAAAACAGTAACGGCCGGTAACCAATACATACTGAACAAAAAGTAATATATATATATACACGCACATACATATACACACTGTACACTGTATATTAAGTATTTACAATAGCAGATATTAGCATCCAATAAGAGATGAGGGTATTGGTGCAATATGTGTGTGATCCGATTTAGGGATGAGGTGATACTGAGGAAACAGCTTTTTATGGGACAAATAGAGAAACGGCAGTAAAATAAGGTAAAACCCACAAAACCTGCACAATCTAAACCAAAATTTGCTTGTTTTCAGTCTTTTTCTCTTTGTTCCCATTAAAACGCGGTATATTAATTCAGTTTCTGTTTTTACGCGGAAGCCTGTTCGTGCGTAACACCTTTTTTCCATGGAGTCTTGGTGCTTGTCCTGATTTAGCTTGGGATCTATTTCTGTCCAGCCCTGGGGATACACCTAAATTTGCCATAGTGAAATACATATTTTCTAAAGAGTGTGTTGTAGAATTAAAGTTATAAGTTTTTAAGTACATATTAATATGTATGTGTTTATTAATGTGATTTCTGTGGCTAGGCAAGGGTGCATATATAGCAGCACTACGTAAGGCATATAAAGCTGAGGCACTGGTCAGTGATTCTCTCATTCTGCAGAGCGTTTCGGAGCCTGAAAGCTCTTTGCACACTGAACTTGGAGATAAGGCAACCACGGCAACACTACAAGAGCGGCAACGCATCCCAATCAGACACACACACTCTAGTAACCAGCCCAAAACTGCATCCGACCACCAAAAACACCTGCCAGGAGCCAACCTCCACACACCAGCGTATTCACGCACACCTCCAAAACAACGAAGAAAAACACAAAAATCACACTTGTGTCAGACAACAACACAGACTTTGAGTATAAGAAAATGAACACAATGATGGACATTTGCATTCAGAGAGCGATGTCAGAGACAGGGTGGGCAACGGCGTTTGACGGGACTCACCTCTGCCTTCCTCTGTCTGGCGAGCAGTGAAAAGGACTGGCTTCCAGCAGCACTGTTGCCGCAAACAGAGACAATGAGGCAGGGTGAGAGATAGAGAGAGCGAGAGAGAGAGAGAGGAGGGAGGGGGATGAGAGAGTGAGAAGTGGATGAAGGAGAGTGAAAGAGCAAAAGGAGGGAGCCAGAGAGGTTCTGAAGTAGACGGCCAATCAATGTAGAAATCAGTCCGAGAATCTGATGAAACGGCCGTGGATTAGCAATCGACGGCTTTCAGCAACAGAAAGGAGGAAGCGGGGAGCGAAAGTGCCCCAGTGAATGACTTCACGTAGAAAGAGGGGAGCGGAGGCAAAGAAAAGGCTAGGGAAAAGAGTACAATATAGTACAAAAAAGGATTCCCAGTCTTGTCCAAGTTTCTTCAGAGCCTCGGAAGTGAAAGCAAAAGGCCAAATCTTGGTACACCTGCTTTTCCTTCAAATTTGACTTAAGTTAAGACAAGAAATGAGGAAGGAGATGATAGTTCATCCATTCTAGCTGGTTTTGTAGGTCTTGAGCAGATCCCCAAGACTGTCAAATGTCTCAAGATCAGAACGGTCTCTCATTGTGCCAGATTCATCAAGAACTGAGATTTGGGCTCAAAGACAGAGTTTGCTTTGGCTTTCATCTCCTTGGAGGTCTCTCTTTCTCAATTTCTTCTTTAGCATATCTGGATCGCTAAGGCCTTAGGCTTGGGTGGCTGTACCCCCCTCCCAGAGATAATAAAGTGATTTGGAAGAAGGGGGGTAAAATGGCTCCCTATGGCAAACACTGCACTAGTGGCACGGTTACAGTGGAGTCCACGGCTCCAATTATTTAGGTCTCAAAAGGAGAGAGACCAAGAGGGAAAAAAGGCGTCTTTTCGAGTCTCGGCTCAGAAAGGAATTAATTAGATTGAAAAGTGCTTTTCAGAGCACAGTCCCAAGAATTCTTCACAATGAGCAGCCAAAACGTCCCAAATCAGAGACGAGAGAGGGTGGGAAGGGGGTTGGTAGACGCGAGCGAGAAATAAGAGATCGAATTAAACAACGAAGAGCGAGTTGAGAACTATCTGAATGTTAGAAAAGAACAATCGTCCCCCCCCCCTCAGGTTTTCAGCACAGCTCTTTTCTTTTCTCTTTCTGGCGTTCCGAGTTCTCCGCTCTGGATAATCCATCAGGAGGGGACCGGCTTCTTGCAGCTTTGAGCTCCGCGCCCGGACAGAGCTCTCCTCGTACCGTTGTTCCTCCTTTGCTCTCGTCGCTTGTCGGTCGATCATTTTCTTTTTCTTGTCCGTGACCAAACGAGTGGGATAGCGATGTGTGGGAGAGCTCAGAAAAGAGAACAAGAGGGGAGAGAAGGAGGGAAAATAAAATAATCATAATTTAGCGGAGGGAGGTTGACATGAAAATGACAAAAGGAGGGAAGAAGATGAATGAATTCATTCGCAGAAGTGGGTCTGCTGGTGGAGGACGAGAATGGGGGAGAGGGAACAGTGTGGGGCGTCCCGTCCCACACTCACTCCCTCGAGCCAAGAGAAAAGAGTGGTGAAGTGGCGGAGGTGGTGGTGATTCAGTCGACAACCTCGTTCGTCCTCTCTCTCGCTTGCTTTCTTTCTTTCTCTATCCCGTGATTCAAGAAGAGAGCCAGCTTACAGGAATCCTCTCGGATCTCCTCCCTCTTCCCCTCCCTCTCGCACACGTTCGGTTCATTATCATTCACTGGTTCTTACTGTGACACGCTTCAGTAACCCACTCACTCAGACGAGGCAGAAGAGATGCTGAATTCTAATGCGGGAGTGAGAAAAAGAGGTAGAGAAAAGGAGAAGCAGGAGGGGGGCAGTGCTGTGGACCAGCAGGTGTCCTCTCTCTCACTTTCTGCTCCATCTGTCTGTAAAAAGAATCCGAGCCCTTCAAGAGGCCGTTCCACTTTATTCTGTTAGTCTCTCTCTCTCTCTCAAATGGTCTCGACACACTTCACCCAAGGCCAGAGCTGTACAGTCCTTGTGAACAGCTCTGGAATAGAAAGAAGACCGTGTGTATTACACCAACAGGTTTTGTAGTTCTTGAACGGCAAAACTATAGTTATTTCCGCACCAAGGTATAGCTGTAGTTACTATACCTTAAACTCTTCACAGTCCTTGTGAATGGTTTTGGAAAAGGAAGGGAAAGACAATTGGTATTACATCAGCAGGTTTTTAAGCTTGATTTTAGTAAGCTTTAGTTAGCATTAGCATTGCTTTCATTACACACAGGTACATGTCCTCTTTATAGTTAGAACATGGAATTAACATAAACGAACATCAGATAATCTTGCTTTAATTGCAGAAAGACATTAAAGGTGCCATAGAATACATTGAGAGAATATTTTAAATTGTTCTCTGATATGTACATAAAAGGCATGTAGCTTAGGTAAGGGGAAATAATGCCCAGAAACGGTTTTACAGGTCCATTTACAACCCTAGAATTTGACCCTAG
>JAUMHQ010000066.1:5668688-5692005 GCA_032361165.1 Enteromius paludinosus | reverse complement strand
AACATCGTGACCGTCGCAGAACGTCCTGAGGACGTTACTAGGCAAAGTCCTTGACACCAGCGGGGACGTTCCGAGGATGTCCAGGGAACGTAAAATTTCTAGCTGGGTAGAAGCATCTTTAAAGTGAAGTGACTTGTGGCCAGGTATGGTGACCCATACTTGTAATTTGTGCTCGGCATTTAACCCATCCAACGTGCACACACACAGCAGTGAGAAGTGATCAACCACGCACACACACACCCCGTGAACAGACACCCAGAGCAGTGGGCAGCCATGACTGCGGCGCCCGGGGAGCAGTTGGGGGAACGGTGCCTTGCTGAAGGCATCTTGTGTTTTGGGCTTACAAGTTAATGTCTTAATGTCTTATCTTGTTACTTTTGTTTATTAATAGTGTTTTCTACGGTGGCCAGAAAACACATGCAAACCGAAAAAAAACCCCACATGCAAACAGACAAGAACACATGCAAAAATAACCAAACAAAGAGAGCGTTGCAAACACAGAAACGTGCTGCAAATAGCACGGACCACAACGGAAATGTTTCAGGGGGACCTCAAAAAGTGACAAACCTATCTAGGACCTGATTATTTGTTCCGTGGCTTTTGGTCAGAGCAGAGATGTTGGTGAGTTTTTTTGTGTTTATTTTAACAACCTGATCATATGGTCTTTTGGATATTATTAGACTAATCTGACAAATTACACACTTAACTGTGAAACATTATTTTAATGCTATGTTAGCTAGAGTTACTCTCAGATGGGTTCGTCACTTTTTGAGGTCCCCCTGAAACATTTCCGTTGTGGTCCGTGCTATTTGCAGCACGTTTCTGTGTTTGCAGCACCTGTGTTGTCAAACTGATGAAGACGTTTTCTTAATGTGTTGTCATTTTTTTCTGTTTGCTTGTGTTTTCTGAAGTTTGCAGCCCGTTGAGCTCTCTCGGCCACCGTAGTTTACACTATAATCTGGATTTAATATCCAGCGCAGAGTTGATGTTATACAGCTCATTCAGTGAACCGCAGACCGATTGTGAACAGTTGCATCATTTGCAATCAAGCTGTAACGTTGTCAAATTATTCAAAAGGTGTTAAATATGTCACTGTATAATGAGGAGTTGAATATTTTATTCCTCAAATCTTAATAAGAAGTAATTTCAACCACAGAATGTTATTAATCATTAAACGTAATACATATAGCATGTAATACTGCACTCCATCTTCATTAAGACCTTTTTAAGTTCATATAGAACAAAAAGGAAACATATTCACATATTCTGTACTTTCAGCAAAACTTGCAATAGATGTAACAGATTCAAAAGATAAATTAGGTTTGCATGGGTTCAAATATGCTGTATCCAACTGTAATGCAGTTACTGTTTCTTCTTTTTCCACCGTCAGCAGCCCTCAGAGTGTCTGATCATCACCCTATAAAATCAAAAGACAAGTTTGTGTTGGTATTTCAGACCAATTAATCTAATAAAAATCATGAGAAACAGCTGATTGCAAAAAAGGGTCACTGGTTGGTTTTAATGTTTAATCTTTTAGAGAAGATCACCATCAGATCCTCCCTGCTGCTTTTATGTCCACAAACAAAGTATTTCCAGTTGAAATTAAGAAGGAAAGCAACACTGAACTTCAGCATAAAAAAAAAAATATATTTGTACCGCTCACCGAACAACAAGGTTATGAGGCAAACACAGGCTTTGATCATGTTGTTTGATGTGTTCCAGTAGTTTCCGTCACAGAGGAGAATATGATACTATCATCCTGTCAGTCCTGACAGCACAGAGGCGTTTGATGCCTTCAACAGGGCAACAAATCTTAACGGTTCACTAACGTCCTACTTCACGCTGTCGTTATCATCAAAGCTGATAAATAATGTGAGTTACGAAACCTGTCTGCATGTGTAAACAATCCTAGTTTCTAATATCAATCTTATGCATTCAAAATAATCATACCTTTATGGTATAGTGTAAGGTATTTGGGGAGAGATCTGGCGACCTATCTGACAGAGAGCATCAAATGTTGCTATTTACGACATGTTTTTTGCAGCACTGAGCAAAGCAACCAATCACAGACATATCAGTTGATTTATTGAATGCAAAGACCAATCAGAGGTGTTTTAGTTGGTATATGCGCTATAAATAAGAGATACATTGCGGAGATTGATTAATTATAACTAGGGCTGTCAATTGATTAAAACGTGTAATTGCGTAAATAACAGTAATGAACTCTCACAGTTGCGCAATTTTAAAATAAAAATTTTTCAAATATAATATAAAATATAAGCCACATCGCTTCAGTAAACATTTACCCGATTATAATCAAAGTATTTCTAAATAAATACAACAAAACATTTCCTTGTGCAGTATTATGACACAATAGATGATGAAGAAGAACTGCACCTGTTCTGCAGCTGCATTAGAGCTAACATTAACATAAAGCTACAATTATGAGATTATTAGTACACTTTTATTTAGAACTCACTCATTGAGTGTTGTTAAAATATGCTATTTATAGCCTTCTTGTGTCGCTGTATAAACTTGAATATTGTTATGGAAATATCCAAATTTCAAGAAAATCACATACAAACCATATTGTGTCGTAATCATGCGTTTATTACCTTATAGAATCGATTGTGGCTGCTGTCATGTTTATTTCTGTTGAGTAAAACCTTAACATGTAAGCTCTGACTGAAACTCATGTTGTTTGTGATGTTACACCCAAGGTATTCATTCCAAGTACAATATACATAAGTAAAAGGATCTATTTGCATTTTTATTAGTCTATATACACTTTGGTGGCTGCGGTACATTATAAAAGTAACCCAAAACAATGTAACCCATGCACTACTTTTGGCCAATAGCCAAACTGTAGAAAACCGTGCCCCTAGCAACACTGGTTTGCTGTACCCTTATCACACAGATAACCTTCCGCACCGCAATGACGGCAAGAAGACTGGTGTCAAACTTTACCAAACGATTAATTTGCATTGCAATAATATTAGGTTTAGCGTTCACAGCACTAATTATCACCATACATAAAAATCACCATACTAAGATGAGTGACGGCTTACATCCTGCAAAAGTTTGGAGAATGACATCAGCATATTTTTGCTGGATTCACTTGGAAATAGCAGTAATTCACAGAGAGATAGCCAAAGCAATGGACAGGACAAAAATATATTGTGAAAGCACCGTCAGTGATCCAATTCTGGAACTGGGCCTTGCCAAGCCTCCACAGATGAATAAAAACGAAAGGTCATCAACGGACACTTAAAACAGGAAGCTCTGCCGTTCAAATCAGCGGTAAGAATCAAAATGAAAGCACAGTTTAGTAAACCCTGGCAACCTCTGTAAGTTATTCTTGACTGTGCTGTAATGACTGATGCAGTGCAAAAAGGTAGGACATTGTTTAAATCTATAAAGACTAAAACAAAATTGTGTGCTTTGGCTTTTTTTCTTGCCCCTCCAACTCAAAATGTCACCCATGAGGTCAAATATTTTGTTTTGTTTTTTTATGTTTTTTGTGCAGTTATAAGAAAGAAACAACAAACAGAATATTTTTATATAATTTTGCTAATGTAAAAATGTGTGAAAACTATTGTTTAATAGTGTTTTTGTTTGTATATAAAATGCTACAGCAGCTGTGAAATCAGCAACAAAAGAGCCACATTGTTGCTAATTTAATCCTAATCATTTCTTTTTTTCCCATAGTATTACTTTGGTATTTATATTGGTATAACATAATTTTTATCATAAATTAATGCACACACACATACACGCATGCATGCATACACGTATATACACACACATATACAGTATATATTAGCGGTGGGCCGTTATGGCAAGACTCTTATCGCACTATCAAAAAAAATATATCACTGTTAATCTATACACAAAGTTGTGTTGGGAGCTGGGTCTATACTATGCAAGCTATGATGCCTTTCATGATGCTATGATGATATTTTAGCGCGGATGTATACCTAGCCGAATTGCACAGTAGGCCTATTCTGACGGGACTAGTTTTCTAAACTACTGTATGTGTGAGACGGGACTAACACCTCTGTGTTTATTACAGAGGTGAGAGGGTCTGTTTTGTACATTGCTATAGTCATTCAGATTATAATTAGTATAATCACTAATACCATGGTGAATCTAAATGTATGTAACGTAGCTGTAAATGTATATACAAAAGTTATCAGTTAAACCTTAACTGCAAAGTAACATGGAGCCTATAAAAGATCATTTACATGTCATTCATATAACAGAAGCTTTCATTCAAAGTGATTTACAAATGAGGACAATACAAGCAGATCTCGGGCCGAAAACAATATCCGACATGCTTCTAGAGCAAACTTCAACAACAAGAAGAGGAAGTGCGTAGCAGCAGACAATCGAGAATATTTTTAAGTGCAATTAAACAAAAGGTTATGAGTTAGTTAGTTAATTAAGGTCTTCATTATATATGCTCCACTTCCCCCATCAGGGCTGAGGGTTTATTTTGCGATAATGATCGTGTAACTGCACATGATCCCTTACTGAAAGCCACCGTTTCATTAAAAATAATTGTGTTCAGGACACACAGTCCTAAGGAAGTACAGAAAAGTCTCTCGCTTTTGTATCTTTAGTCGTGGTCTCCTGTAAACATCACTATCAATTATTGACTGATTCTAACAGAAAAAATAAAATCTGCTGACACGCTTCAGAAGAAATTGTGTGAAAGGAGCACAACCCTATATTTCTGCCGTACCCATGGTTCTCTGAACCTCATTTCAGTGAAATTACTTTTTCCAATCCAGGTGTGAAAACCTAATTTGGATGCCTAATTTTTGCTGAGCAGCACTCGTTCTACTGCTGCCTGGGTCATTGGCTCTGAGATCTTCTGCTGTATGTTGTGTACTATGTATACAGCGGGCAAAGACACACATGGATACACAAACATCAACAAACCTCGTGTTTGAAATCGAGCTAAAAGTTGTTTGAACATCTGAGCTGCTTGCTTAATGAAAAAGAGCTTTGACTGCCGTACCGCTGTGAGACGCATAACATCTAACAGGGATTTTGTCAATTTGTGGCTGCATTTTAACACTTCTCAGTGTTTTAAAGGAACAGAACTAAACCGTATGAACAGCTCAGAAACTGTGTCATCATTTACTCACCCTCATGTTCCTCCAGCCGGTTTGACTCACTTGCTTTGATGAAACACAAAAACAGAATACAGCATACAGTGTCCACACAGCTTCAACACTTGTTACCTTTATACATAAAATGTAAATATTGGGTGAAGAATGTAGAAATGAGTATTAAAACTTGCACTTAATTTGAAATAAAAATTATATGTGCGTAGATTTTATATATATATATATATTCATATAAAATACCAAAAAATGCAAATATTATTATTTTTTTTATAAATAGATTTTAGAATACACTACACACTACCGTTCAAAAGTTTTAGAACAGTAAGATATTTCATGTTTTTTAAAGATGTATCTTCTGCTCATCAAGGCTGAATTTATTAGCTTAAAAATCCAGAAAAATGTAATATTGTGAAATATTATTTCAATTTAGAACAACTGTTTTCTGTTTGAATATATGTTCAAATGTAATTTATTACTGTGATACAAAGCATCATTACTCCAGTCTTCAGTGTCACATGATCCTTTCAGAAATCATTCTAATATGCTGATTTATTTCTAGAATTGTCAAGGCTGGAAACAGTTGTGCAGACAAATATATTTTTTGGAACCTGTGATTTTTTTTCACTCAGTATTCTTTGATGAATAACAAGTAAAAAACAACAATATTTTACCAAATATAAAACATTTCTAAAATTTTAATCTATGCTGTGACTTTCTTGTTCATTTAATATATCCTTTGTTAATAAAAGTCTTCATTTCTTTCAAAGAAGAAAGAATAAAAATGTACTGATCCCAAACTTTTGAACAGTAAACTATAGTAACAGTGGTTCTGAATACTATTATCCATTTAAAATAAATGCTTCTCTTTTTAATATTTTAATGATCAAAGAATCCTAAAAAAAAACTATTAAGCAGCTCAACTGTTTCCAACACTGATAATAAAACATCAGCATATTAGAATGATTTCTGAAAGGATCATGTGACACTGAAGACTGGAGTAATGATGCTTTGTATCACAGGAATAAATTACATTTGAACATATATTCACACAGAAAACAGTTATTTTAAATTGCAATATTATTTCACAATATTACCGTTTTTTCTGGATTTTTAAGCTAATAAATTCAGCCTTGATGAGCATAAGATACATCTTTAGAAACCATTAAATATCTTACTGTTCTAAAACTTTTGAACGGTAGTGTGTATATATACAGTACACACACACTATAATACTAAACATCATTGACATGAAACATTCTAAAATGCCATATTTGAGACAAACACAAATGAAATTTGAGCACTACAGGGGAGGGAAATATATTCAATAATGAATAAAAAATTACCTAAATTTTTCTGTGTTCGTCACACAAACCTAAAGCATGACTTGGCCACTTTTTTGGCCTAAAAACAGTCCATTCCTGTTGAGCAGAAACTCATTCTGTGCTTCTCACATGAAAGAAATGAATACACTGAGACAATAATGAGCATAAATTATAAATTCATTTAAAAAATGTATATATAAAAGAGATTAGATTTCTTGAGAAGCAACAATTTAAGGTATAGCGACTTGTTTTCAGAGAATGCATCTTTCATATTTTCATGTTTAAAGTACAAACAAGTAAAAGTCAGTCAGTGCAGTAAATATAAATTCAAGATAAAACATATCCTAATATAATAGTATGTCATCATGTTGCGTTGCTTCAAGTAAACTCTCGCTTTAGAGATCTTTAGAAAATCAAACTGGAAAACAAGACAACAACACTCATTAAGAACACTTATCAACACATAATAACCTCTAATGAAGTCAACAGTGCATTTCTTTATTAAAACCGAACCCACAACTCACTAGCCATTGAAAACCTGTACTTCCTCAAAGCTGTTCCCTAATTAGTCCACGCAGACATGTTTGATATCTCTCTTAGAAGCGCATGCTAATAACCGTGGGTCGACTGAAGACGGTAAACCACAAAGCATAAAATAAAAAAAAAATACACACAAAAGGGTTGACAACTTAGTACAGCGAAACACAGTTTAACCTTCCACTAGACAAACCAGCTAATTAACAGTATCCACACACATACACACTACTGGTCCACAGCCATATTGAACAAGCTCCGGTGTGAAAGAATCACAGTCTCCCGGCAGGCAGAGAGGGCTTGTGTGATGAAGCGCTCCGATTGGCCGTTGCTATAACAATAGGGGAGGAGAGACAGCCAAGTGGGGGTGGAGACCCAGCATGATTATAAAATCCTTCAGAGAGACACATTTGCTTCCTGTATGTGTTTATTTTTTTATTTATTTTCTGTTGTGTTTTCCCGCATCTCCTCCTGTCAGAAGGCTCTCTCATGAGCAGAAGTAGGAGGGAGCGCAGAGAGGGACGCGAGACAAACGCCTGTGCCTCTCTCTACTGCATGCACGCGTGCAATGCGTGCTGCAGACTAAATAAGACACCTCCAGTTTTGGATTATCTGTCTGGCGGTGCGCTGACTGCCTCCAGACCTGGAGGCCGCCCTCTTTCTCCTCCCTTTCACACTGAAGGAAGAGTAGAGTAGAGACGGTTTACTGTTTGCCTCCTGCAGACTCCGGCCACTCCTGTGAGTATGCAACCGTGTCTGTGTTGTGACATGAACTGTTGTCAACTGACTTTATGACATGCTTGAGATGATGTTGATCGTGCTGTTGTTTAGAATCTGAAACCGTGTACATCTACAATGTAGCAGTGGAACAGTGCCATAAAGGCTCTTTCCATTCAGGTTTTGCTCATCTCTCTAAACCCACACGCTGACGCAGTGTATGCGGCTTCGGGGTCACGCGTGTTCAGCGGCGTGGGTTTTGATGTGCGTGTGATTCACGGCCGGGACTGTACGTTTGCGGAGAGCGTCCTTTAAAGTGACACATTGCAATGTTTACATAACACGCCTGCTTATTGCAGCCTATCTGACAGTAGGCACACCACTCAAACGCACAAATAGTGTCGGTCAATAACATTAGTGTGAAGCAGGACCAGGCGGCTGGCAGCGGCTCATTAGTCCAGATAGGAGCTATTAATAAACAAGTCATGCATCTTGAAGTCAAACAGCCCACTGGCTTCGGCCGCGCTCTAAAAAACAAAGCCTGTCAAGGCCGTTTCAGACTCCTCGCAGGATTCAAAAGTTGTGTTTTGGTTGATAAGATGAAGGTTTTCCCACAGAAAGAGGGAGAAAAAGTTAACATAGAAAGCATGAATTCACAAACAACTTGCGCAACTTTTTTTTCAGTTGCAAAGCTCATGTGATCATGAAGATGATCCATGGAAAGGCGCAATTCTGTTTATGTTTGCTTGAGGGTTACTTTTAAAATGTTAGAACGGCTGTGGGACTGGCTGCGTGCCGCTTGTATAGAAATATATTGTATTACATTTGAAAAGAAATTCACAAATATTATGATGCATAAGCGCACTGTTATACTGTATGGCTCAGATCATTTGGTGTTGAACTAAATGGGAAACATTTGGGTTTATGGTCACAATTATTTTTAAGGCCCAACTCTTGCCATCAGCAAACCATTAATTACGACTGTAGTCTCATACTCCTAATGAGCTGCTTATTAATAGTTAGGAAGATGCTGTAAGTTTAGGTATTGGGTCAGTACTTATAAACAGCCATTATGTTAATAATAGGCATGCTAATATGTAGTACTGTCAAGCTATTCATAATAATTAAATACATTCATGCATGCATGTGTGTGTATTTACACTGTATATGCATAATGAATATACACAGGTCACACACATATACTATGTAAACAACAACTTTTATTTTTGATGCGATTAATCGCGATTAATCATTTCACAGCACTACAAGCAACAAGTTAAAAGTGAGAATTGGTATCAATAGTGTTACTGAGATATTGACAGTAACTCCCAGTAAGTCTCTATTTCATCTAAAACAAAACAATTGAGACATAAAGAGGTCTTAATGTTTCTTTGCTATAATTGGAAAACCAGCGGAAACAATAATAGAAATGGTTATTTTTATCAGTTACTCATGCTGACCAGTCAGTCTCCTCATAACTTTATTCCACGTGTGGAAGATAACCTTCATTTAATAGACAGAGAGAATATGAGGACAAACCTGAAGACAACGGCATTATGTAAGTTTATGAGTTCCTTTATAGGATGAGAATATGACAGATATTATCAGCTCAGTCTAGACAGCCAGCATTTCCTCTCAAAGCTAAATTGTGTATTCAGGAGGAGCAATTGAGGTTTGTTGGTCTTCTAACTCAGTTAATTTCCTTCCTCGGCTGTGAAGCCGTACTTCGAGAAGGCGATTGAAGATAATTGCGCAATTGGGCCTAGGAGAACCGCATCAAATGAGAGGTTTTATTGCTCTTTGAGATAAATGGTGCCTGGCATAGACAGTAGTGACGGCTGCAGTAACGCACAAAGCCAATGTCCTAAGCAAAACATATCATATATCATGCGCTTGGATCCGGTGATGCCGGTTAATGGCTCGGTGTAAGGGAGCAAAGTATCGGGAGACAACAAAAAGCTCCTTCAAGAATTTCCCTGTTGTTTGTATTCAAGCTGGGATACAATTTCAGAGCCCTGTGATTATAAAGAAGTGCTCTTCGCCTTTCTTCTCCGGCTTTGAAATGGAAATGACGCAAAATTCCCTGTCTAGATAGAAATGACACACGGGGAGAATGAATATGCACAAACGCCGCCCTGTATTGTGCATGGTTCTTGATAGTCAAAAGAGCTGCTGTGACAGGAAGATGAGAACGAGGTCGACCCAACATGGACACCAGGGTACAGGCCCGGGGCAGTACGCAGCTCTCTGTGCAACGTCTTCACCATCTGCCCTCTCGCCATCTCTCGCCTCACTGGCATCAGAGCTCACGGTCCCGTGAATGAATAACCTCTGTTCACGCCGCTAGCAATCGCTTCTCAGTAACATTCACACCACCGACCGATTTATCACTCAAAACAAGATGCTGAATGTTGTCAACGACAGTGCAACAGTGATGGGAGATATGACCAAAGGCTTAATCGAGTATAATCAAAATGTAGATGTTCATGCATGAAAAAAGTTAATAAATAATAGTTAATAAATAATGTCTATGTCTTATTAATAATATGTCATAGCGTCTCAAAAATATAATTATATAATACCAATAATAATAACACGTTAAAACATTTAATTTAAAAATAAATATAAATGTTTAAATCGTAAATATAATTTTTTTAATATAAAATGTCTAAATCTGTTAGTATAGTCATACTATTATTATTTTTTTTTTTCATAATTCATAATACTGTTTGTTAAATACTGTTGTATAAATAGTGCTTGTGAGCACATTCATTTCTCTATTAATTTGGTAAGGTGCAATTTTGCTTAAAGACCAAACAACACAACTCTGAATCCCATGTGGTACATATACTCGCATCACCCAAGCCCTTGTTTGCCCTAATCAGCAAATTGCATGTTGATATGTAAGCTTAAGTACTTACAGTCATGTGCCATTGAAATAATCAGTAATTAACACTCAGCTAATTACATTCACAGAGAGACACATGCTCTATTGTAGTAATACAGTCAGTGTGCAAAGTATATAATGACTTTCAGGGTGGGGTTTTTCATTTTATGTTTGTTGTATTTTGGTGCACCAAGCACAGCTAGATAATCAGGGATCATTTTGATACTACGAAATATTATAAAAATGACTGATCTTAACAGCTGAAGTTTAAAAACAGTCGATATTAAGTATTTACTGTAATATATGCATTTTGCATGTTTTGTCTTCTTTTGGGAGAGTCAACCCTCTCCCTCTTTCTCACTTGCACTGAGAGAAAAAAAAAAGAGAGATACACTATTGATCTGCCCAGACTAATTTTGCTGTTTAAAGTCTCTATAGGGCACTTATTGATTTACTAGAAATAACTTATAGGACTGAGTGCTTATTGATCGAGCATGGTTTCAGAGCGCTGATGACATCACTATAAATCTGTGAGTGATTACAGGAGATTAATGGCCTGCTAACTAGACAAATAATTAGACCCTCATAATTTAACAGTTCTTTATTACACAGCATATGGCACAGAGAGAAAAAGGTTGTGCTTTCAGTGTATTTTTATGACTATGGGCAAACGTAGTTTATTGCGTGCTGTGAATTTTATCTCTGACTATACATGAGCTTAACATGTCTGTCTGTACAGGTCAGAGGTGCTATTGTTGCAGAACAAATACAACAGTTCTTCAAATAAAAGAGCTGATCGAATGAGTAGACCTACAGTATTAATAGCAGTTTTCAAGTCAACAACTAAGAACCAACCAAAACTTTAATACCTTCAAAATAATGCGCTCAAACCAAAAAGAATACCCTAGAAACTGCACAGCAACGCAATAAATATCTTTTTAAACCGAAGAAGTGGTGAAGAAACACACACAAAACACCAAAAGCCAAGAACCATTTAAAATACTGGTCGACATGTTCCGCAATATATTCATGCACATCTCGTCGGTAAAGCCGGTTCTTTGATTAGTGGCAAATCTCCATCAGATCTCCAATCTTTTGAAAACAGCTAATTGAAGAACCGGTTGAATGGCGAGCTCAGACTGCACGGTTTCCAAAGTAGTTGCGTCACAGATCTTTTCACGCTGCATGATTATTTGGGGTAGCATGCAGTCGCTGCTGTGTTCAGATTGAATGCATGACTTTACAATAGGAATAATCGCCGACAACTTTGTCCGGAGTTTGAGATTATTATTAACAATGGTAGTAAGCAAAACAAGTTTGCCATATAAATTGCATATGCACTCATTTACAATGAAAAGAAGATTACGGAGGAGGGTATTTACCTTCTAAACCTTCTTATCTCCTCTACCAACTTCCCGCGGCCCAACATCCTGCTGCCCTGGATGTTGCTCTCTCATTGGCTGTAGGTAATCGCGATCTTATTTCCAGTCAGAACACATTTCACACGTCATGATGTTGAATCGCAGACATGTTCAGATATTTAGCATGCCAAATATCTCACGCTTGTCGGCAATTCTCTGATAGTTCAGACTGTGTGATTGTCACTCGCGTGAATGAGCAGCGATTTGCCTGTGATTTCAGGCATTTGTCAGCGAGTCAAAATCAGGGTTAAATTGTGCAGAATCGAGAATCGCTGACGAGTCACTGACACGCTGATCGTCATGCCAAATCTGAAAATACCATCGACGATTACCTACAGCCAATGAGAGAGCAATATCCAGGGCAGCAGGATGTTGGGGGAGGAGTTACGAAGGTATAGAACGTATATCCTCCTCCATAATCTTCTTTCCTTTTTCTTCTTTCCGTTGCAAATGAGCGCACTGTTAAACTTGAACTTGATCATATACCACATCCTAGAACCAGCAGGTTCTGACAAGGCTTTCCATTTCAATTTTATATATGATTTCAATAATGGGGTCAATTGGGAAGTTTCTTCGCATCTGGAGGCAAGTCAAGTGATTTAAAGTGAGCCCTGGATTGTGGAAAGATTCGTATCATGGAGGGGTGACACATACGACCTATAATAATATACAAGCTAGTCACTGTAAAGTCCCACATGTGTTAGATGTGACTGTTCGTGGTCATTTACGGCCAACTTCCTGTCATTTTTGGCATTTTAAAGAAAAACAACCTGCTCTTAGATCAGTCGTATCTCTGTGAATATCAGGATGTGCCACCCACAATGCAAACAAAGTCACCCAACAGCACCCAGGTGGTTAGTCTGTCAACACACTTTTATTTCTATAAATCATCGCTCTTTGGGTCCATTTATGGGTCATAACTTCTGTGGAGCCTCTAGCAAAGCAGCATGGGACCGGTTCCTTCAACACAGCACACACTGACGTGCTAAATCCTGCACGCAAAACCCTATTTCACAGGTGGCTAGTCATTTAGCCATATAGCTTTATTTTCCATGCTGTTGCTTATACAGACACATCGTCACAAATTTGAGAAGAGGTGTCAAACTCATTTTAGGCTGAGGGACAGATTCAGAGAAAATATCCCCTCGTGCAGACTGAATTACCATTTGTTTTGTTTGTTTACAATTATGCTAATACTAGTCTCCGCCTCAGACGCCATGCTCACGAACCGTTGAAAGAATATCTGATGCATATCACACACAAAATTGTAAACACTTCAGGAGTTTCATTGGTTGAATTTCAGCAAGATTTCTGAAAAATAAAGTTGCCTTGGCACCAAACCCCTTAATAGAGAAAGAAAAGCGGTCATATTTACAACTTTGACAATGTTCGCTTATTAGTATCAATCACAAGCTGTAATTTTCAAAAGTATGTGAAATATGTAAAGGTTATGGAATAGTTACATGGTGTGGCATATAACAAGATGTACAGTATTTGGTTGCTTTACCTGTCATTATTTTAATTATTTATATATTTATGTATACACAGTGCCCTCCATTAATATTGGCACCCTTGGTAAATCTGAGCAAAGGTGCCTGTTAAAATAAATCTGCATTGTTTATCCTTTTGATCTTTCATTCAAAGAATTTACAAGATTTACTCTCAGTTTTTAGTAAGCCTGACCTGGACAAATTAATATATTATATATGCTATATAACTTGTATAATACACAGCATATACATGTCTCTGACAATTTCAGAAGTCAAAAGTCATTAAACAAACGTATGTCATATAATTTTTGCAACACAATATAATATAATATAATATATTACATTATTATATTAAATATATTTTAATTACTACATTATAATAAAATATTATAATTCATATTTCATTCAATAACCACGTCTCCTATAGATTTAGAAGTGTGTCCCAATATAACATCTCCAATTAAATTTGCCCAACATATTATTTCCAAGAAATTAAATGAATGACCTCAATGTAAACTCTCATTGAAATCTGTTCATTACAAAAATATGTAATAAAATATAAAAATAATCTCAGAAATGTATCTCAATTTAAACTTTCAAAATCTATAAGTTACCACATGTATTTTTCATATACTGTATTAAAGTTTATAGCCTTTAAAAAAGTCAAAATATTACCATAAAAAGGCATTTGAGGAGAAAAGAAGATGCATAAAACCTCTCCCAAAACCCTGTTAAGTCTCCTGAGCAACCACTGAACATAAAACCATCAAAAATGCACAGGAAGTAATCAGAAGTAAGAGAGAGAGATAGCTAGCAAAGCACTAATGTTCATGTGTGCGTCATCTGGGCTTGTTCCCAGTAATGTTTACAGTAGTTAGCCTGCTGTTTGCAGTAAATAAAGGTAAGGTCTTTACAAGAACGTTGGCCAACATTTCAAGCTAATCCAGTTTTAGTCATTAAAAGGCCAGCGAATTGACTTCCCATCGAACGAAAGCAAAATGTTGTTTTTACAGATCGCTAAAGATTTTGACAACAGCTAGAGCCTGCTAGCAATCGTCACAGCAGGAGGGAACAAACCCAACACATCTAAAGAGCAACAAAAGGACCGTGTAGTCTGGATAAAATTCACAGTTCGATCCTTCTCACCACATTTAGTTTCTGTTCAAGTGTTCGTGAGCCAGCTGAACGAACACTAGCATTAAACTATTAAACTCGTTTAGCTGATAGTTGGCGGTTGTGTTTTGTTATGGCCTTTTTAGTCACACACTAGAGCCATTGTTTTAGCTCGACACCCGAACATTTTTTTTCTTTTGCTTTCGTGCATCTACATAACTGAAGAAAGAGCTTCCTGTAGTCTAACGAGACATCTCTGGCGCTGGTCATAGCGACACGTACAGTGAAAACAAAAGGTCGTCTTTATTGCTTCGTCTAAATGGGACGGGGAACGGCAGGCATTTACTGCTGGTAGGCTTTCTAAAAATATATTATCACTCCCTCCCCCAGATTTATGTGCATTTTGGAGCCACGTCAACTGTTTACTCATGTAATGAAAAGCGTACGAACAAATGAGGGAAAATTATATGACACCGGCACTAACAACATTACTAATGCATCATTCACAGCTCGCTCCTTTCCAGTCTAATGTGGCCTGTCAAAGTAATATGCATCTTTATCTATGTCCACACATGCCGTGAAGCCAAAAGCAATGACAAATGGCCCTTCCTGTCATGTCATTTTCAGCTTTTTCGAATATTAAGCTGTCTTTGTGTCCATGGAACCCATTTGTCTTAGTTTAGTCGTGCGGTTTTCAGCTTGACAGGCAGGAATATTGTATCACGGCTATATGCGTGTGAGGTATCGCCATCCGTCTTAAGGGGGACGTCTCAATTTCGCAACCGCCAGGGCCAGACGGGCCACCGTACGAGGTCAGTTACAGTGCATTCAATCAGCTACTGGCTTCAGATAAAAATATGACTAGAGCCACTGGCACCCAAAAGGAAACATTTAGAAACTAAATGAATTGAAGTTGTCAAATAATAGAATCTCTCATTATAAGTGGCTGGTAAAAAGCAGAGTTCACCCTTAAATTCAATGTTACAAATCATTGTAATTTGAAATGATAATTAGGTAATGTTTTGGCTTATTTTTTAGCTTGAAAAACGGTAACAGATCTAATGAGACAGCCCTGTTGAAAAACAGCATGGATAGGTAGGTTTTGAAGAATACATGCTGGTTTTAGCTGGTCATGAGCTGGTTTAAGGTGGTCATGTGTTGGTCATTAGCTGGTCCTAAGCAGGAGCTACAGTAGTTGCTTACCAGAATAGGAGTTTATGTAACTGTACAGTGAAGTACAGTTAAATGTAGTTCTTGGAAGTGCAAGCTATGATGACTTTCACCTTGATATTTTAGCGCAGATGAATACCTATACCTGTAGCCCTATTCGGACGGGAGTAGTTTTCTAAACTACTGTACGTGTGAGCTTCGATTCTTATCACCTGTCGTCCGTGATTTTCATGTAGCGTTTCGGACGGGATTAACACCTCCATGTTTATAACAGAGGTGAGAGGGTCTGTTTTGTACATGTGCGTCACAGAGATCACATGCTCTGTAAGCGTGCATTGCTATAGTCATTCAGATTGATTACAGTTAGTATAATCACTAATACCATGGTGAAGCTAAATGGCTAGTACAGCAAAACCATGTTAATGTGTGGTTAGTTTATCATAAAACTATTATGATTTTCATTTGTAGTAAACACGTTTAATTTTATATTTAAAACAAAAAAACTTTATAATTAAAACATATGTAACCGAGTGCAGAAATGAATCCTGCCCATAGCCAGTTTAGATATCACTTTTTGCCACAAATGTGTAAATATTTTATTTACGTCCTGTAGCCCTGAGAACTGACAACTTGCCGTCCAAAAAGAACAGGCTTCGACGGGACAGAAGGATGTTTTCCAGGAGGAATCTGGTCTAAATGCTTGTAGCGATGTCATTCTGAAAAACAAGCACAACACTGGGCTGGCATATTGTGAGTTGTAAAACGGCACTGAAGCATGCATCTGAACGAGCTCCTGTCACTGAGGCGTAAAGTCATCTGACCGCAGGGCTGAGCTCGGCCTGTCTTTATGTGCTTGAGGTTTGAGTCAGAATTGAAAATCTGGGTTAACTCCTGATGCAGCCATTAAAGCATTATTGCAGAGGCAAACCGTCTTTAGATGATGGAAACAAAGCTTCTGACGGACAGGTAGGCTAATTTAATACGTTAGATTAGATAGAAACAGGGCGACAAATGCATCAATTGCAAATGTACCGAATATGATGCACGGATGAGAATATTACCTTTGGAATCACCCATGGGAAAAATTTATCACAAATGACATCTTTTCAATACCTCCCTCACTTCTCCTAGACAGCTTGGCATAAACGCAAATAAATCTATGTTATTAAAAATAAAATAAAATAGGTCCAGCATGAAAGCAAAAAAAATCTAATTCTTTAAAATTAAAGTGTTAGATATAAAAACATATATTCAACTTAATTTATTGTATTATTTAAAGTATTCAGTAATATAAAATATAAATATTCAGTAACATAAAAATAAATATTAATAACTGAATGGTTGACCCTAATTTCTCAAAATAAAATAAAATAAAAATATAAAATGAAATAAAATAGGCAGTTTAATTTCGGAGATTGTTTCCTTTCAAAACTAATAAAAGAAAATTAATAAAGTAAAATAGTAAAATAAATAGGAGGCTCAATATCAGTTACGTCAATAGTAGTAGTAGTAATATATATGATGTTAAATACAAAAACATAACTTCTTCAGTTCTCCTAAAATATGCAATAAAATAAAACAATATGGAAGACAGTATGGAAAAGATTTCTTGAATATAAGTTAATAAGTCAATTACTTTCATTGCTTTTGTACTGTGTCAACAATGGTCTCTTCAGTTTCTCAGATTTGATAGGTCTAAACTCTCAACTTGTAAAGTCTTAAACAACCTGTCTGCTATATACATTCAGGTTGTAGTTTTAGGTACTCTTAATGTACATCAGCTATTGAATTGTGTTCAACTGTGACAAGGATACTTATCTGAGAAAATGATGTACCCTGAGTCACCTGTAGACAATCAAATTCGCCTCTGGATATTTCCACACTAATATTTCTACTCATGAAGCCATTGAGACATTATTGTTTTTTTAATACAGAGACACTATCCACAGCTCTGTGAGAGATCATGATTCATTACAACAGCAGAACTAAGGTAAAGCACACTTTATTACTCTGGCCAGTGTGTGGAAGGGGACTCTTCTCCTCATTAATCTGTCTAGACCCCCGACCGGTCCTATTTATTCCACTGTGTCCTCACGACTTCCCCAAAACTAGCGCTCAAACAGAGTAACAAGGGGAAAGAGAGCGATCTGTGTTTCCCCTAGTTAGTCATTCTTCCCTCTACTGATTTAACTCAGACAACAGCAAGGCTAAATTTAACGTCTGCTCCAAACTGCCATCGTTTTCACTCATTTTATTCAGAATATTGGCAAATCTGGAGGTAAAATATGTCATTATTTGTTGTCTTTCGTTATCAACTTTAACAGACCTACAGTTTCAGGCCCAAATGGTTTTATAATTTTCAATACCAATGTCTCAGCAAATCGTCTCAACAATTTGGGAAAATAAAAGCCAATGCAAGTGACTCTGGACGCATAGACTCCTGGATTTTTCCTCTTACTGGAGTAGCACCTTTATTCCTCCTGAGACAACATTATAGGAGTGCACTTCCAGATGAATGACTCAAGTCGATCCCCTGGGCGTCTGACGAGATCTAGGTCATCTTTTTACAGATGCATATTGAGAGATTCAAGGGTTTGTACAAAATATGATGACTGTTTCTGGATGAGTTGTTTTCTAGAAAAGCTGCAATAAGTGTAGAGCAAATGTTCAAATATGCCAAATGCATGAATCACATTGTTTTTCCCCCTTGCTCTTGCACAATTCATCCGTAAAAATGGGGATATCAGAGATATTACATTCTGTCATGTAATGGCTAATATAAAATTCAGTAATATTTTGTGTAAAATAAAATAAAATTAATACATAAATTCAGAAATAATAACATAACATCTTCTAAAAGTGTTTATTATTATAATTATTGATTATTAAATGAAACGTCATTATTATACTTATTAAGCTATTATTATTACTGAATTGTTTGATAACATTTTAGCGAGATCTTATGGTAAATCTAAAATTTCAAAAGAAAAAAAGAGTTGTAATGAGCATGCAACTTTGAACATTTGATGTCAAGCAATATACAGTACATTTAAATTAAACCAATAATTAAATCAATTATTTATTTTAAAGACAAAATCCAACAAAACGAACACAAAAAAAGTATTTTTACATTTAAAAAAAAATATATTAATTTGGCACTGATTTTCTCTTCATTTGTGAGAAAGTGCCTTTCAAACCACCCAATAAACAAGTCAAAATCAATAAATAACAACGACACAGAGTAAGAAACCTCAGGAAGTATCCTAATAGATATATAATTTTTTCTAATCAAAACCATGGTATTTGCTGAAAGCTGAAAATGACAAAAGTTCCAGCGTTCCACTGCTGATTACCAGTGACATTTCCTCCATACAATTACAAGCAACAAGCTGTCATTTCTTTGTGCACGAGATGAGGATATCCTTTTTCACCTTCCAATCAAATCCCAATACTATTCAGCAGCACTGAGGTCTCCCAGTAGCCGTCTCTACACGCTCTCTCCCTGGACAAAAAACTGGCATTTGATCAGCCCGAGTACTGAATGAACCCGAACCCACGGGTGCCTAAGCATCAATTAAAGTGTAGGTGAAATGATTTCCCTCTCTGTGCGTCAGCACTCAGCCTCCACAACGCACTGACGCCACTCCGCTGGAGGGCTTAGCCGTGTTCGCCAGAGGCAAATGTCATGTTGTTTTCTCATTGTTCAATAAATGGACTTGGTGGACAGACATCTGTGCGGTAATGCCAGTGCTGTAATTGCAGCAGCAAAGCCAGATGGGTGAAAAACCATCGTTTTTAATGTTGCAAACAATCTCAGCAGGGCGCGAATGCTTGAAAAGTTTTGTAACGCATTCAATAACCAGACTCGTAACAAGTTTAGAGCTCCATTCTTTGAGTAATAACATGACGATTACCTCACGGCTGGACGATCCTTTGGGGAAACAAAAAGGGGTCAAACCCGAAAATCAAACGCCATGTGACTGTGACTCGGGGCCATGAGTGGGAATCTATGAGTCAAAAAAGCCTTTATGTTTTCTCTCTAGTTTGGGCAAACGCAGAAAAGGCGAATTATTCTGACACACAAGCTGCTTGAGACATCACTGTTGCACCATCAAGGGCGTCCCGCTGCCAAATGATGGGTTTTCCCGCTCCGAGCCGACGGCCAAGTTGATCTGGTACGAGAACGAGAGCAGATGCCATTTGATGATGGCGAGCCAGAACGGAGCGGCCAAACTCTGCCAGAGAGATCAGAATCTTCTCATTATTTTCTCACATCTTTTCATGTGGGAAGTCGTGTTCCCAATCAAAACCGCCGAACCCCGCGGAGTGTCCAGTCTACGGAGTCGGTGGAAAACTAAATTAGGGGTTGTTTTTCTGTGTGTTGCGCCATGCAGGGGTTCTGGTTGCACTTTTCGCTTTGTATGCAGGGTCGTGAATGAGACCTGCACGGATATTTGCCTTTTGGCCGGTCGCACAATGTGCCAGTGTGTGATCTCTGGTCCGTGCAAAGCCAGATCTGTAGTCTGTAAAGAAGACAAATGGGGCGCATCCTGATTTGGAACGCATTCCTGGCAACGAGTAATTAAGCTGGCCTGGAAAGAAAGAGTGGAAGAGGAGAGAAAAGGTGGATCTAATCAAAGTGTCTTGTTTGTGTGCTATTTTATAAAAGGGAATTTATTACTATTGCTCAAGCCTCAATATTAAACTTTGACGGACGGATGGTAAAAAAAAAGAATAAATACAGGACCACACAATCACAGAGGCTTAAAGGGCTAGTTTATCCAAAAAAAGGTCACTAAAATTAAATCAATAAAATTAAAAGTAAATGTCCACCATTTTTTTTGGTTCAACTTCAGGGTAATTTGAGTAAAAAAAAAAAGATTTAGCAACAACAGAGTAACCCTATAGCATCATTGTGGTAGGAGGGTGTGATAACGACAATTAAACAGTACAAGTGTTTTTTGTTGTTGTTTGGTGCTTTGGCTGGTTATTCCATATCTTAATGACTGATTCATTGAATCATTCATTCTAACGATTCATTCAAATGATTGATTCAACTAAGCAAGTGTCTGTCTTTATGACTGGATCACTGAATTATTAACTTGAATGATTCATTCAAAATTGATTCAATCAAGAGTAAAAACACTGTAGTTTCTTGAGTGCTTTAATCAATACAGCACCATAAAATGACATTCTTGCAGTATCATATTATAAAAACATTTCATAATTTGAAATATTGGGGGCATTGTTTGTTTCAAAAGGCTGGCAGTTTGTTTTCTCAAACAGTTTGCTTAGACACTCTATAATTTGCTTGCATGATACAACTATCACACCTTACAAAACGATTTTTTTTTGCAAAGTCAGTGACATTCTATAATGTTAGCTCGCACATCATTAGAACAGCACTTACAATATTACCGTGCACTTTAAATATATGGTGGTGACTTTTGCATTCAGATTTTTCTTCAGGAAATGAAAAGTCTACTTTTATCAGCCTTTTGTAGCAAATAACAAGCACACACAGACAGAAAGGTTAAGCATTCAGTGCCTTTGCACGTCTCACCAATGTTAATGCGATCTTTGATCTTGGCGTCTGGCGGGGGGAGATGGAGAGGGGTAGTCAAGGACAGCAGGGGCTTTATGGTGGAGGTTTGGCAGCACAGCTGTGCCTCGCTGGTTCATCCACAGACTCATTCAGAGGTCAATACTATCAGACTGCAGTGTTCTGCTTTGCTAACAGTGTGGAGCTAAATTAAGAGTCACCGCTACCTATTGACTTGTTCTGGGAATGTAAGCAGAGATCGACACGACAGTGGGAAAATTACGTATTGAGTAAATGAACAACTGGAAGCAGAGGAAGGGTAAGCAATGCGATTATAAAAGACACCATAGAGTTTGATTCTAATATGATACGCGTGTCATTATAAATTTTAACTCGAGGGTCAGACTAGAAAAAAAGTCAACATGAGGGGTGCATGGCTGTATGCACGGCATGCCCTTTTGAAGCTTATATTATAATAATGAATGAATTTCCTGCTACGTTCATTAATAATACTGAAGGATGCACATGGAGCTTACTAATTTCATTCACCAGAGGCCTTTAGGTCACATACACATGCAGAATTGCTAATTAGAGAAAACAAAAAACTTTTTGAGAAAACTACTCGTACAGCTAGGATTTTAATAAGGCATCTAAAGCTGATTATTAACATAAAGTTAAAGAGAAGAAAATCTAAATTGGATACAGCATGATGAAACTAGGTGTGCGGTGTTAACAAAAATGTCTCTTCTTTTTTTCCAATAATGATAATTAAACAATATTTTTTATGGAGTACTTTTGGCTGGTTTAGGCCTGTCATGGGTAAAAAGATATGAGATTAAAACTGCCTGTAGGTGATGGCAAATCCCCATCTAATGAATGATTAACTGACTCATTCATTCAGACGATTCATTCAAAATTCATTTAGAGACAAAGCAGTGTTTGAAGGCTCTGTAGGGGGATTTTAAAGAAAAAGACATTAATTCATGAAACTTGTGTTCCGAAGATGAAGTCTTGTAGTTTTGAAGAGACATGAAGATTTGGTGAGCAATTAATCACAGAATTATCACTTGTGGGTGAACTATCCCTGTAAACAGGAAATTATTTTTGTAAATCAAATGCAGTGTAGGCACCTGTCTAATGACTGATCTCTAAATTAATGTCCACAAAACTCAAAGAATTTCTTAATATAAGCAGTTTGCTATTTTAGAAAGATACATTTAAAAGATGAAACAGAGGAATTATGAGTCAATCAATCAATTCTGAATAATTTATTATTATTGTGTGGATAATATGTTATGATGTAATTAGTAACTAAAAACCTGTACTCTTATTACAAGCTGGGCTGGGCGATATATATCGTACAATATACTATGTGCATCTCATCAATAAAGCCGGTTCTTTGATTAGCGGTAAATCTCCCTCACCTGAAGCTGTTCCATTGAATCACCCGCAAAACTCAATGCGCTGCTTCTCAGTGATCTACGGCTTTGTTTATAAGCTGGCATTCCTTTTGAAAACAGGTAACGGAGATTTACCGCTAATCAAAGAACCGGCTTTATTGATGAGATGCGTATTTGTATATTGTATATATCGTACGATATATATCGCCCAGCCCTTATTACAAGTATTTTAAAATGTTATTTAATCTATTTACAATCCCATAGATATTTATGTGAATGACAGAAAAAAAATATTAAAGATAAATCTCTCTCATGCCCTTTTTCTAACTTTAAGAATGTTTTAAGTTTTTAGTTTTTTCTATTTTTGCTATGGTTTAAATATATTAGGGGTGGGCATAGATTAATTTTTGTAAGCTTGATTAATCTAGATTAAAATGGCTCATTTGAATTCTGCCAAAGACATTCAGAATAGAGGTCTGCGCGGGATCGTTTTTTTAGTCCCGCTCCCGCCCGCTCCCGCGAGGTTTTATCCCGCTCCCGACCGCTCCCGCCGTGTATTCAGTCTTTGTTCACCCGCTGCCCGCTT
>JAUMHQ010000066.1:5654541-5667867 GCA_032361165.1 Enteromius paludinosus | reverse complement strand
TAAACACAAATAAAGAGCCAGATCACGTAAACTGTTAAGACTGGCTATTGTAATATCAGTATCAGGTAAGATTACTCACATTCACTAAAGTAGCCATTTAGCTTCACCATGGTATTAGTGATTATACTAATTGTAATCAATCTGAATGACTATAGTAATGCTCTGCGACGCCCAGATGTACAAAACAGCCCCTCTCACCTCTGTAATAAACACGGAGCTGTTAGTCCCGTCCGAAATAGTACATGAAAATCACAAACGACAGGTGATAATAGTCGAAGCTCACACGTACAGTAGTTTAAAAGAATAGTCCCGTCCGAATAGGGCTACAGTGCAATTCATGAAAGTTGTGGAAATTCGTGAAATATCAAGGTGAAAGTCATCATAGCTTGCGTAGTATAGACCCAGCTCCCAACATAACTTTGTGAATAGATTAACGGCAATATTGTTTTTAACGTGCAATAAGAGTCTCACCACTAAAATATATACTATATATACTAATAAATATACATACATACATACACACACACACACACAGAGACTATTAAAGGATTATAATTGGAGATTCATTTATATAGTGCTGGTATGGCTTTAGTGAAATCAGTCTGTTGAAAATGTAAATGTGTACAGTCTTTTTAATTGCATTTTAATTCTGATTATGCTATTGAGCCCACATCCATATCAGCCATAATTAAGAGCTTCAGCCACAGAACAGAGAAGCTGATTGACTGCTACTCCTGTGGATTATGAGCAATATGAGCTCAGCCCAGCAGTCATAATCTGACATCCAGATGAAAAGTTAATGCATGCAGTTAAATAGGATTAGGCTACATGAACACGAAAACCACACATCAGTGGTCTTGATTGCTTCTGCAGGGCAACCTGGTTTAACATACCATTGTTTACCATATTAAGAGACTTTGTGTACCAAATAATTTCATGGCATACTGTAAATGTAAATTTGTGCACTTTTTAGCGAGACGCAAAATACGTACCAACAAGTACATATCACTGCAGTTTTCAAAAGAAATAAACACTTGATTTTATAGACGGTAGGTTTGTTCTGTAACTCACGGAGTACAGAGATGTACTTGAGAGGCGAGGAGCTCTTTAAATCCTGTGTAACTATGGTTTGACAGAACAGTTCAAATTTAAGTAAAAGTAAGCTGAAATTACACGGTTGCATCAACCAACGCATTTTTACATTAGTAATGCGTTAGTTAACATTATTGGGTAGGTTTAGGGTTGGATTTGGTGTAGGGCGTATTTCCAATATGATAGAGCGACAGTCCACAGATTTACATTCTGAACCGCCACAATACACGCCTACAACAACGTAATAAACGTGCGCCAGTATTCACATATTGAACCTGTGTTTTAGTGCCACTCAGTGGACATTTCTCTTTGAAACTGTGGCGAAACGTGCAGTAAAAGCGCAAAAATGCACAGAGGTACGTATTATTATAAGATCAAGCTCACACTGCCTTACATAAAGCAACAACTAACCTTACCAGCTCCTGCCAACTAACAACTAGCTATTAAACAAGACAGTTTGACTAAAGCACAATAATCAGAACATATGAGATGAGCACATTCTCTATCGCCAGATCCTCTTCAATGACTAGCATGCGCAGCTCTCGTAACCCCTCCAGAGTGTGCGGCATCTCGGCTGATCTCAAATCAACAGACAGCGGCCCACTCCAGGAACACAGAGTCCCTCAGCCTCCATATGCCACCAACCAAACCAAAAAACACCTTATTAATAGATTCGCTGCCGAAAAGAAGTCGCGTCCCTGCGGGGCGTAGTGAGTACAGAGCGCCGAATGAGTCACGCTGAGAATTCCTTCAGCTTCTTCAGACGCGTCTGGAGGAGATGGCATCACGGCGGAGGTAAGGTGGCTCTATTTTGAGTCACCGCGATTCCCCGTGGAACCAAGGCACATTGCAAATGCAAAAGGCAGCGAGGCGGTGGCTGATGGACAGGGTCGGTCAAGCGGGATGAGAAAGCTGTGAATTACATGAAGCATCTTTGGGAGTCAGTAAGTTGGCAGCACTTTAGTAAAGTCGGACAAACGCAAACTTAGTTTTATCAGCAATAGAATTAGAGAGATGAAACTCTCTTTAAGAATAAGAATAAGAATAAATTATAGATGGAAAAACCAGCCACCACAGGAAGTTTGACAGAGAATATAAGGTCACCTCTCCGGATGATTCGGTTAACATCTGCTTATGACACCCTCACATCTTTGGAGGGTCCCTGGAGTTCGGGATGTAATTACACTTGGATGAGATTTGGGATTCAATCAGAGTGAATAGAGAAGCAGGGGAGAATATCAATAAAATATTGCCACTGTGTGTGATTAATACTAGGACACTGCAAGATATTGCGGTCTCTAAAAATCATGTTAATATTCTACCCTTTGAATCTAACCATTTTAGACTTATTTTAGTGACACTTACAGATGGATTTTTCTTTCACAAAGACTTGGTCAGACATCAGTTGTTGGCACGAGGTGAGGTTATATATTCTGGTTAGCTGGTCAATGATATTTGATAACTATTTGAGAAATCTGGAATCAAAATATTGAGAAAATTGCCAAAAAAGTTCTTAGCAATGCATATTACTAATCAAAAATTATGCTTTGATGTATTTATGGTCGGAAATGTACAAAATATCTTTATGTAAGATATTTACTTTTTATCCTAATTATTTTTGCCATAAAAAAAAAAATCTATAATTTTGACCCAATGTATTTTTGGCTATTGCTAAAAATATACCCATGCAACTTATGACTTGTCACATATGTAATTTAAGTGTATGTATGTATATACACAATACACAAATGCACACACACACACACACACACATACATACATACATACATTCTAGACCTAGTAACATTCCATAAATACGACGTAGATGATGAGATTATTCGGACAGACACTGGTCTGCGTTTCATCAGCCCTATGATGGGACTGCATGGAGTAATTATTGTCCTATGAGAGTCATGTTTCAAAGACAGGAAGACTAAATCATCCTTAGCAAAAACAACCACTATAATCAAAGAGAGGAAGAGAACGAGGCAGAGAACAAGTTTGAGAGGAGGGAAAAAACACCACCACAGCTGATAAGGGAACTTTTTTGAACACTATTAGTATTTATTTTATTATTGTACATATCTGTTTCAGAGTCACATGAGAAACAATGGCGCTCTGAGACGTAGTTATTTTAGTGGTAGCTGACGCTAATTGGCAATGGGAGTATTGGCTAGTCTCCCACTTTCAAAATAATTAGTAAAGCACACAGTACAATCTCACACCAGGAATTAAACTAACAGCACTGGAACCCTTAGCAACCACTCTGCCTGGTAACGTAAGAGTGGAAAGGAAGAGAATATGAGAGATTTTGATAAGCTCCGGAGAGACGGAACTTCAGCTGTGGGGACATTTAATATCATTAGAGAGCTATTCATTCTGTCTCTTTAAACAGAGTGTTAGTCCATTCGCCTACAGCCATCACTTTATCACTTATGAGGGATGTAACAAACACTTTTCAAGTGTTATATAAGATATTTTCCATACACCTTATTATCTTAATTTTTACCTTTTATAAACTAAAAAGAATATCCAATGAGTTATATTAGAAACAAAATATTGTTTTTGATCTGAATGTTTATGCATCTCAGAGCAACACTGCAGTGTTTTGTTCTTGAATTCCGAATCTCCTGAATCTTTTTATGAATGAATCATTTGAGTCAGTGATTCCATGATCCATTTATAGAGACAGTCACTTAAAGGAATACTTAAAAAAAAAAAAAAAAAAATCAAGATCGGGCTACCTGGCTGACCTCTAACACGACAAGTCAGAATCAGCCAAGAACAATTTCACAAATCATTTGAATGAATGATTCAATGAATCACTGATTTAGACAGAGACTTGCTGCCACCTGCTGGCAGTTTAATGATTGAATCATTTGAGTCAGTGATTCAATGAACTATTCATAAAGACAGTCACTTCATTTGTTTCTTAATGAATCAGTCATTTAAAACCAAATTGTCTGAATGAACGATTCAATGAATCACTCATTTAAACAGACTTGCTGACACCCACGGAGGTTCACAACACCAAACTTGGCGCTCTGACAGAGCAAGCGATGCCCGAACAGAGGAGAATCTCTGAAAAGTTGTAAATATCCAATCTTAGATTCAAAAGCATGACAGCTTTCATGCAGAGAGCAGAACAAAACAAATCTTCTCAAATAAAAAGACCTACACATTAGCCTAACTCACGCTGTTCTTGCATCCTCCACAGGACTTCTGGTCCAGCGACATGAATAAGATGAAGAACTTCAAGAGGCGTTTCTCACTTTCTGTGCCACGAACAGAGACGATAGAGGAGAACGAGTTTACTGAACAGATAAACCAGCTCAACATCCACTGCAATGACGGTACGGCTTTGCTTTTGATGTTTGCATGTCCCATTCCAAGCACAAGAGTCTGATGTGAGCATCAGGAAACCCACTGATATAAACAAGACTTATGTAACTTATTATACAGATCATATCTGATGCCGCTACTACAGTGATCAGATGATTCTTTCATTGACTCACTTGAATCACCAGCCATAGATGAGAAAAATAGATTAATTGGTTTCCAACAGAGGTCAAAACAAATGAGGAGAAGGGTAAATATTTACTATGATCAAAGATAGCACTATCCAGCAGGATTCGATTTCTCAGAAGACGCCTCTGAGTGGAAAAAAAACCTGCAGATTTGGAAGGCATTTAAAAAAAATACTAATTCTTTGAAAAACACATGCACCTGACCTCCTGAGGGAAAACTAGTCCCATCCAAACAGGGCTTTAGTCTATAATCCCACAGTATGAACAATGTTTGTTTTTCATTCATTTCATGCATAATCAAGAATCTATAATAATGAAAGACATTTAATCCTAATTTTGTGGTGTTTTGAATGGAATAAATCTAGAGACAAAAGTGTAAAGAATTTAGATTTATTAAAAACAAAACTTTACGCATTACCTTTGCATAACTTGTGCATCATACAAACGTGTGAAACGTTTTGTTTTTTTTGTTGCTTCAAATAAAGATAAAACAAATGAAAATACATCAGAAAAAAAAAAATCAATAAAATCTAAATAGTATTTTAACGAGACCACATCAAATTAATGAAACGATTTTAACTGAAAATATACAAAAACTGTAAACATATGTATTCCTAATGATTCTGACTGAGGTGGGGAAACAATCACTAGGCAATCCGAACCACGCCCGAGTGCGTTTGATCGCCAAAGCATGGTTCGTTTGAGTAGTGCAAGCGCTCCGAACCATGCCCATGCTCCAAAGGTGGGACATTTTATCCAATGGGAATCGGTTAAACTGATGAACAGCACACAATAAAACCAGATACATTTATTAAGAAAGTAAAAACTGTAGTGTCAATTTCGAAGCCTTACCGAAAGTCAGCTGAGGCTAGCTTTCGCAATTCGAATCCTTCTGGATTGTTCTTAAATGGAATGAAATCTCCAAGAGGCCAGGAAAATGAGTGGCCCATGAGAGTTTGATAATCTCTCCAAGAGATGGAAGAGAGATGCACCCAGAAGCCTGCGAGGACCTCGGGGGTCAGAGCCGCTCCAGAGAAGATGAGGAGGAAACGGAATTCTGACCCTCCAGCATCCTTCGTTCTTCGTTCACAGTGGTGCTTATCTTTGTGCCTACATTATTAATGCAGTGGTAATAGTCGCCTTCTCGAGACAATATTAAATCGAATTTCAAGGGAGAGACTACAAGCATGACCACTTTAAGAATTTAAGACTCTGTCAAAGATCTACAGGGGTTTTCGCACACTTTCGGTCTTGCAATATAAATCAATAATGCTTATTATTGGCCAGTCTTTATCTGGTTTCAACTTTAAAGAAATAGCTTTTATACTCTTTATTCTGGATTCCAATCAACCTTATCAACAAAAAAATTACCAGTGAAACAAACGTTTGTGTGTGGATCTACACAACTTTAATCATCACAATAGAGGTACAAACAAGGAAAATCATAAATGCCTCTTCTTTTAAAAGGTGCCTAGCAATTTTACTTTACCAACTTAGGGCTGGGACAAACTGAAATGGCACAGTCACCATTAATCCACAGATAATCCTCTAGATATTCTACATTTCGGCTACAAATATACCCTACAATTCAATATTTTAGAAAAGAAGAAGTGTGCATGAATCTCAAAAAAATACAAATTTTAAAAAACATTAATCAGCACAACATTAGTAATCTTAAATCTTAAGAAATGTTTCCCCAGGAGCAATTCAACATATATTGAAAGATCATATGACACTCAAAACTGGACTAATGATGCTTAAAATTCAGCTTAACATCACAGGAATTACAAATACTCAAACAGAAAGCAGTTATTTTAAATCGTAATGATATTTCATTATTTTAATATTTATACTGTAGATGTAATCAAATAAATGCAGCTTTAATCATAGGAGACAAAAATCTAACTGACCTCAAAATTTTACTTCCTAAGAATTAAGTCAATTTTGTACAGAAAAGTACAAACAGCCTTAAAGAGACATAAATTTAAATTACCATAAGCTTTGGTGAGAAATGACAAACACGGAAGATAGGGATCCTCATTTCGGTTATTTCTCATAACGGACAACCGACGCTCGTTAACCGATAATTAACCGTTAACTGACAACATTATTTTAAATGAGAATTGAATTCAAAGTATAAGCGCCTGTGACCCGTTAAAAATAGTAATATTAATATCAAAGATGGAAACGTCCACAAAACAAAGTTTTACCACTTTCTGACATGACAGGAGTCCAATCGAGGCGCGAGTTCTTTCATCAAACCTTCATTAACCGACAGCAGCTTTGCGCGGAAAGCGGAGCATTTGAATCGTGCACAGAACACAAAACTGACGAGACCGGCTCCGGTGGAAAACTGACGGGATCGAATAAAAACATTCAGATGACACGCAGCTCATTTCTCCATCACTAGAAGTTACCCAAAACACACATGAAAACACGTAACACCCGCTAGAAGCATGTTTGTGCAGCAGAGTGTGCGTTCCTGTTCCGTTCACACAGCGCGTGTGTTCCGCGAACGCGGTTGCGAGTCCTGAACATTTCCAACAACTGTATTCTGCTGCTGTGTGAATGTGGCCTATAAAACACAATTTTATATAGGCTATGAGTAGGTAAAATAATGAAATAAATAAATAAATAAATTTACCTTTTAAACCGTTTAACTGATTGTATTAATCGGTTAAACTTCAAATCGGTCGGTTAACGGTTAAAATGAGCATCACTAACGGAAGCACAGAGGAGAGAGCAAAACAAAACACAGGTCACAAATTCATAAAGTTAAATATCTGAGAATTTTTTCCTTTGCTGTAAACAAAACTTGATTTTCACGTGACAAGCATCATAGCTTGTTATCATAATAGCATGATATCACAGCTTACACTACACCTACGTCATCAGCGGAAGCTAGTGATTACAGTTATTTAAAGTTCTAAATGCGTACATTTTGCTTTGCACAAACACATCGGTTCACATCAGGAGGCCTTGATTAAACCCCCCAGAGCCGTGTGAAGCACTTTATATGATGGATTGATGCACTTTTATTTTGCTTCAAAATAACCCTTCACTGCCATTATAACGTTTGGAAAAGCCAGGACATTTGTTTTAATATAATGCCAAATAAGTTGGTCTTGAAAGAAGAAAGTCACATATACTTAGGACGGTTTACCTGAGGTAAACTTTTTGGTGAACAATATCTTTAAACGGAAGACAAAGAATAGTGGCATCTAAATGCCCTAAATGGAAGTGTTAGGACCTTTTTTTTTTTTTTGGTCTAAGCTAGCATTTCCAGGTCAGAATAAGTTGGCAGGTGCATAGGACTTTGATAAAAGACAAAACTCTGTCTACACAAGACTGAATAAACTCATTCTGAGAAGCAAAACCAGGCGATGAACCCTTGGTCCGTGGCAGGATGGGGATTTGGACCTGGTTGCATTCTGGGAACAAAACATTTGTTTGGGGAGCAATCAGGCTCCTCAGCTGTCTGTCTGAGGCAGCTGTTTCCACATCACCCCATTTTTCCCCCACCACGAACCAGCTGCTCCCATTGGCTGATGGGACGGCACGCCGTTACTTCCTCCACCCCCGGGAGACACGGCAGCGATGGAGACAGCTGGAGCAGGATGGAGTTTGGAAGGAGGGAGCGGATCCGAGGACTGGCGGGGGGGAGACGCAAGAGCGCTTTTCTTCTATTTACCCCTTCCCTCCAGCTGCAAATGAACCTCCATGCCAAGCGTGGCGGGAGAGCCGTCTATGGGTCGGGATGGAAAAAGCATTGGAAACGCCTTGAGAAATGGAACGCTTCATTCCAATTTACTTGCCCCTATACCTAAGATTATTAGTACTCAATTACTGCAAGGTTAATGTGGAAGAAACCGATCCGAGTCACGTTAGGGACAGCCAGACCTCATATTTTCTCCTTGCCAGTACGTCTACTTCCATTATCTCGTTATATTTGTGATGCATTGCTGATCGAAATGCAACCGAGGCATTCTCCATGGAGAGGAGCCCATGATGGAGCCATCATCCAAATGTTAGCGCAGTCTTTTGGTTAACAAGTGCTTCTTGATTACCACAAAGATGTAAGCTATATTTAATGATAATGCTCACAAAATGGCTTTTCGACAGATTCCTTGGAGGGTTCGAACATAATTACAGACCCAGAGACACCCACACACACACACACTAAATCTCATTGAGTAGTTTATACTGCAAAGGATGAATGTAATGTGTGTTGGGCAGAACTGAAAAGAGAGGCATCTCATTTAGAGACAGCCATCAAAATAACCACCAGCTGTCCGTGTGGCCCTCTGGCTAGGCATGAATAACGAGTGTGCTCATTTCCGATAAAGAACGGAAAGGATTGCAGTGTCTGGATGGATTCGCTTAGAGGTACGAATCAAAACAATCATACGCACACAGCAACAAGCAACCAGGTGTTCAGGTGCACATCAAATAGCTTATATTCAAGCACACGCGACAGGAGAAAAATAACTAGACCAAAAAGGACTTGAGGGCCTTTAACAAAACTCAGGTTTCCTGTGAATTCTGTGGAGCAATAAAGCAATACAGTTACAAAACAAAGCGTTCCTGAGAGGTTAAATGGCGCATTGCAAAATTCAAAGTTTGAGTCAAATTTAACTATATGCGTAACTCTATATTTAACTCTATGAACTGTTCAAATATCTCATTGCACCATGCTTTTGTAAAATTAGAAATGTGCATTTCAAAAACAAGCTGCCCTAAGTTTGTATTAATCAGATAATTATGAAAAACAATACTAACACTGTTTCAACAAAAATATTGAGCAGCACAACAGTTTTTAACATTGACAATAATAATAAATGCTTATTGAGCAGCAAATGACGTGAAGACTCGAGCAATGGCTGCTGAATTACAGTAATAAATGGCGTTTTAAAATGTATTACAATTTTAATAATGTTTCACAATATTCATGTTTTTAGACTTGGTAAGACTTCTCTCTCAAAAACAAAACAAAATTATATAAACTTACTGACCCAAAACCTTTTAACTTTTTGTTAGTGAAAAAAAAATTAAAAATAATAATATATATGTACATACGGTACTGTGCAAAAGTCTTAGGGCACTAGTATTTTCACCAACAAAAATGTTTTTAAGTGGGTCATTTCTATCTTTGTCAGTTGGTAATATCACTTTACATTTCCAAATATTATTTTTGTCATTAATTGTAATAATGCAGTAAGATTATAGTCTGCAACAGCCAGTGCTCCACACAGAGATCTGATCTGATCATCATCCAGTCTGTCTGGAATCACATGAAGAAACAAAACAAACTGAGATAGACTCAATCCAGAAGAACTGTGCCAACGTCTCCAAGATTAAGAAAAAGAACCTACCTGGAAAGCTACCTGAAAAACTATGGGCAAGTGTACCCTGGTGAAACAGAAGCTGTTTCACCAGAAGCTGTAATACCAATATTTATCTGATTTAATTAATAGAAGTTGGAATCTATTTAAATGAAATCTATTTATGGCATTATTTTTTTGAAAGCATCATAATTTTACAGCATTTTTACACAAGTTTCAAAAACTTTACAGTACTGAACAGCTTTCCAGGTAGGTTTTTTTCTTCATCTTGTTGACGTTGCGTCTGGATTGAGTTTGTCTCAGTTTGTTTTGTTTCTTCATGTGATTCCAGACAGACTGGATGATGATCAGATCAGATCTCTGTGTGGAGCACTGGCTGTTGTCAGACTATAATCTTACTGCATTATTACAATTAATGACATGGAATTAATGCAATTAATGTTTGGAAATGTAGACTGATTTTTCCAACTAACACGCTACAGCAAAATATAGAAATAACCCACTTAAAACCATTTTTTGTTGGTGAAAATACTAGTAGCCTAAGACTTTTAAATAAAAAAATACTTGTCTCAAATGCATGTCACTTCGTTCATCTGCCTTCACTAATCTCATGGGTAACTGATAAAACTTTCTTGTTACCTTCCCCTTAACTACCTAAACATAAATTCGCTCTTCCATGACTTTACATATGGTAGTGAATAAAGCAGTGCATCATAAACGTGTTGAGATATGCACGGAAGCCTTTAAGTGTCTTTAGTCTTCCATGTTCTTTTATTAATTAATTTGTAAATGATTACTGCTAATAGTTTTCTGCATAATCACTTATAGTCCATTGGGTCAAAGCCTTAGGACACACAATTTGCCTAATATCTAATGACCTACTTTTAACTGGACACTAAAATAAATTCTGCATCGTTATCTGAATGTGTCGTTATCTAATGAAGTACTATAAAATATCAATGGCTAAGTTAACAGTGACTACAAGCGGTCTTTCATGGTTTAAACCTACAAACCTTACATTTACTAGCCCAGATCTTTAATCACCACCCCAGAGAAAGGATCAAACCCACAAGGTCACAGAAACACGGCTTATCAGTGATTCACCTCAACCATTGAGCCACCTTTGTTTCAATGACAGCTTGATTTCTCTGCATTATTAATGTGTTGAGAGCTTTCGTCTGCGAACAGGGAATGTCTACTTGAAAAAGGGAAGTTAGGCCTGGAAAGAAAGCAAAGAGAAATGTTTCGTTTCCTTTAATGAAAGGAATTCTAATTATATAATCTTTTACTCACCCTCACATCATTGCATCACACATGACCTTGTTGCAAAGCCATGTTTGAACCAATCTGTACAGTCTCCCAATATTGCTCCACGAAATCTTCACAACATAATGGAAACAAGCCATGACATACTAAAATGATCAAAAAACAAAAAAAATAGCACAGCACAATGGATACAAGTCACAGCACAATTAAATTAGCACAACATAGCAAATACAAGTCACAACACAACAAAATTAGCACAACACATTGGATACTTGTCGCAAAACAATAAAATTAGCACAACTTAATGGATACTTGTCGCAACACAACGAAATTAGCGCAACACAATGGATACTTGTCGCAACACAACGAAATTAGCGCAACACAATGGATACAAGTCGCATCACAAGAAAATTAGCACAACTTAATGGATACTTGTCGCAACACAACGAAATTAGCGCAACTCAATGGATACTTGTCGCAACACAACAAAATTAGCGCAACACAACGAAATTAGCGCAACACAACGAAATTAGCAGAACACAATGGATACAAGTCACAACGAAATCAAATTAGCACAATATAACAAATACTAGTCGAAACAACAAAATTAGAACAGAACAATGAATTAAAGTCTCAACACAATTAAATTAGCACAACACACAATTAAATTAGCACAGCACAATGAATACAAGTCGCAACACAACAAAATTAGCACAAGACACAATGAAATTAGCACAGCACAATGGATAAAAGTCACAACGAAATGAAATTAGCACAACATAACAAATACAAGTCACAACACAACAAAATTAGCATAGCAAAATGGATACAAGTCGCAACACAACAAAATTAGCACAACTCAATGGATACTTGTCGCAACACAACGAAATTAGCGCAACACAATGGATACAAGTCACAAAACAACAAAATTAGCACAACCTTTATGGATACTTGTCGCAACACAACGAAATTAGCGCAACACAACGAAATTAGCGCAACACAACGAAATTAGCAGAACACAATGGATACAAGTCACAACGAAAATTAGCACAATATAACAAATACTAGTCGAAACACAACAAAATTAGAACAGCACAATGAATTAAAGTCTCAACACAATTAAATTAGCACAGCACACAATTAAATTAGCACAGCACAATGAATACAAGTAGCAACACAACAAAATTAGCACAAGACACAATGAAATTAGCACAGCACAATGGATAAAAGTCACAACGAAATGAAATTAGCACAACATAACAAATACAAGTCACAACACAACAAAATTAGCATAGCAAAATGGATACAAGTCGCAACACAACAAAATTAGCACAACTCAATGGATACTTGTCGCAACACAACGAAATTAGCGCAACACAATGGATACAAGTCACAAAACAACAAAATTAGCACAACCTTTATGGATACTTGTCGCAACACAACGAAATTAGCGCAACACAATGGATACAAGTCGCAACACAACGAAATGAGCACAACACAATGGATACAAGTCACAAAACAACAAAATTAGCACAACTCAATGGATACTTGTCGCAACACAACGAAATGAGCACAACACAATGGATACAAGTCACAAAACAACAAAATTAGCACAACTCAATGGATACTTGTCGCAACACAACGAAATTAGCGCAACACAATGCATACAAGTTGCAACACAACGAAATTAGCACAACACAATGGATACAAGACGCATCACAAGAAAATTAGCACAACTCAATGGATACTTGTCGCAACACAACGAAATTAGCGCAACACAATGAAATTAGCAGAACACAATGGATACAAGTCACAACGAAATCAAATTAGCACAACATAACAAATACAAGTCACAACACAACGAAATTAGAACAACACAATGGATACAAGTCGCAACACAACAAAATTAGCATAGCAAAATGGATACAAGTCGCAACACAACAAAATTAGCACAACATAACAAATACAAGTCGCAACACAACGAAATTAGCACAGCACAATGGATACAAGTCACAACACAACAAAATTAGCACAACACAATGGATACAAGTCGCAACACAACAAAATTAGCACAACACAATGGATACAAGTCGCAACAC
>JAUMHQ010000066.1:5617986-5648816 GCA_032361165.1 Enteromius paludinosus | reverse complement strand
TATATATAATTTATTTAATTTTATTTATTTATTAAATATTATTTACACACACGACAGACAGATTTATTTTATTTCTTCTAATTAATTTGCCTTGGCAACAGCAAGTTTTGTTATTTCAAGTGTTTTTTCTTTGTAGGATTACTTAAATAGGCCTGTATTTTGACTTTAAAGTAACAAAATTGAATCAGACAAAGAAAAAAAAAAGAAAAAAAAAGGCAGAGACATATACAATATATTACAAAATCTTGGGAAAAATGTACAGGTTTTAGCAGTAATTACATAATTTGCTGTGCATTATGATTACACTTACGGTTACCACCGCTCAGCTCTTCGTTTCCATGGTAACAGCTTATTTTCTGATTGGTCGATATCTCATTAGTATTATAGACCGTTTAGTTCTTCAAAGTGAATTTGGTTTTTAAACATGCTTCATGAAGTTGAAATCACTACAGAAGAATCAATTATTGCCTAACGTTCACAGATCTCATGGGTGGCCTGTCCTCATCACTAAAAATAATTTTCTGAATAAAGAAAACGATTTACAATTTTACTTTGGAGATATCTACTGTGCTCAGACTCCAAAAACGTAAAGTGGACATATGATTGGTTGATGTCTTTGGCATCCTCCAATCAGAAATCATGTTAGTGAGTGCACATTAGGAAACTTCAACATAAATGCATTGATACGACGTGTTGAGCGATGCTATTGCTGAGAAATTGAAGAGCCTTCAGGGTGCACTTTGCGGTTATAATCCTATTACTAACAATCTTCCATTGAAAAAACAAATTACCCAAGTATGATAGCCTTTGAATATGCAAGCGCTAACCCACCCTTATTACCTGAAACATCAAATATCACTGAACGGAATCTGTGATTCATCCTTGAAATTTGGCATGTTAATGGGGATACTCGGGTTCACCAAATAAAGAAGGGAAGGGGCTGAAGCCTTAGTCTCATTATGTACAGCGAGAGCGAGATGGGCTTTTGATCGCCCAGCAAGGCCTACTCCAGCTTTCAAGGCTGTCATTGACATAAAGGAGCATTAGTGATCTTTTGTGCACCTAGAAAGGGTTTTAAACAGAGAATGAGAGGAGGCATGAAAGACTACAACAAACGAAACTGTGAGTAAAAAAGGAGAATAGGATGATCTGTCAGCTATTCATTTTATTTATACTCAAAGTGACTGTTTAGCTGTTTCGCGAAACGACATCTCATCCTTCACCAGGACAGTGATTATTATCAGTTATGCCATGGCTTTTATTGAACTGGTGACAATGTCGGACACCTAAAAATCATTTTCTTCCAACATGCAGGTAGCTACATGTTTTTATAGCATACAAACTGAATTGACTTGAGTTCAAACTTACTTTTTTTTCTTCTGTTGAACACAAAAGATGATATTGGAAGAATGCTGAAAACCAAACAGCTGCTGGCAGCCTCTGACTTCCTTTTTTTTTTTTTTACATTTCTATAGAATACAATACCTGTTAAACTCTACTGGTATTTATTTATTCACTTACAATTGTTAAAAAACTCAGAAACTGAGGGTACTTTTATTTTGAAATTGTGAAGTACACAATTCGCATATAGAAATACGTTGATGTATTCTTCTGTGCTGGCATGGCTTTTTAAATTATTTACGAGACAAATCTAGTGAGAGAACGCACACTGTTTTTCCAGATGTATGTTAAGCAAGCGACCCAAAATTACAGAGTTTGTGGACCGAACTACTGAGAAGCTCCATGCTTGTAAACGAGTCAGACTTTGTGTGCGCTCCCAAATGAATAAAATCCCTCCTTTTATGTTCAGGCATGTTCCTCTACATACTTGGCAGAATATAGAATTTTTGACATAAAAATTTTAGTAATACTGCATCTGAAAACAATGCGGATATTTCTTCTCACAAAGTGAGCATCTGTCCCAGCCTTTGTCATTTCCCAGCTATGACCTTAGAGTCATGTTTCTCCCTCTGTCCGCACAATTGGATCTTTCACACCCTCATGCAGCTTTGATGATTTTCAAAGCTTCACATCTCTCCTCTTTGTTCGACAGTACAGAAACCGGTGACTGTGCTGTTGTGACAGTCTGGGAAAGCGAGTCGATGCAGGTGGTCATCCTTACCTTTCATCACGTCGCTGTTAGCCCGAGCGGAGAGGTACAGTGAGAGCGTGATGTTGGAGGTCAGCTTGTGTGCCTGTCCGGATCAGATGAGATGGGCTTTGATGTTTGGTGGGGGCTTGAGTCGCTCAAGCAATTCAGATCCAATTTCTGACCCTGTCATCGACACACGCTCTGGGGTCAGGACTCTAATACCCCTCTGGCCTGCCGACAGGGAGAGATTCTGATCCCTGCACAAACTCAGGACAACAGCAAATGCCAAGTGAGATTAGAGCAGTCGATATTAACCTGTGCGCACCACGAGGAATTCAAATGTCGTATTGGTTGGGCGACTGCAGGGTCTGACTCCGAATCACTTGTAGATTCAGTAGGGCTGAGAATTGACATTTGATTCCGACTCACATGCTCTTGGTTAGATTTCAATTAATTTGCATATATATCAGTTACAATACTTTTATTTACCAAATATGTAATAGAATAGAAATTAAAACAGGTCAAAAATGGTAACAATTTAATTAGGCCCTGTTATTTATTATTATTGTTGGTTAATGCGTTATTATTACCTTCTGATGAGAAACCTTCTGAACTTCATTTGTGTTTATTTCATGCTATGGCAATAAGTAGGAAGAAATTAATGTTTACACGCACTACAGTTTTGTCATTGCACGTTACATAGTGACAAAATGGTGTTTAGGGTTTAAATTTAGTTGAAAGGTGAAAGGTAAATTGAGTTAGAAAGGTAAATATTAGAGCAAAAATATTTGGTAGGCATGCTACCAAAAAATATGTTACTCACCTGCAAGCCATCCTAGCTGTGAATGACTTTCTTCTTTCAGACAAACACAGTCAGAGTTTAAAAAAATGTATCCTGGCTCTTTCAGGCTTGGTAACGCTAAAAAAACAAAACAAAAATAATTATAATGAAATCAAGCATTTAAAGGAGATGCATGCTATTTTTGGATTGTACTAATGCCAAAAAAAAACATCCTAAGTACACACATTTTTTTTCTCCAAAAAAAGAATTCAACATTAATTCAACTTAGAAATGTGTGTTCCATGTCGGAATGTCTGTATTTGTGTAACTCCGCCCTCTGTCAATCTACTTAATAGTAATGCAGCACTAGGAGGTTGCCAGTAGGTGTAAAACGCAGCATATTGCAGCCATGGAGGTCTGCAAATGAATATTTGAAATTCTATCCAACCTAAAAAGCCTTGAGATCCATCTTATAAAAAACCAAAAAAACTTTATGACCAAAGGTATATTAAAATCAACTCATCAACTTACAGTGTGAGGCTCATCCCCTTCCATTCTAAACTGTGCTTATTCCTGTTGCATGTCCTCAATCTGGCAACCCGCATAAGCATCGAGTCTGAGGAAGAGGGGGGCAGGAGAATCACTATTTTGAATTTGGACTGCAGTACCAATTTCAACCCCTAACTGGCAACATAACATATTGCACATTTAAAGCAACAGCTGGCATATATGTACTAATAAACAGAATATTACAGCACGATGATGTACCAGATGCTAATATAGCTCTATTAATGGTTATTGTTTTTAGTGTTAACGGGCTTTCAGAGATCGACCTTGTTATTTCATTAAGAATGAATATCGAGATTAAATGAAGATTGATAACAAAATGATTGATTAATACTGGCAACTCTGCCCCAATATATAGGAGTCATAACAGGGACGCGCACAACAGCTGTCATGATCATCTCGGATAGAATAAAGACAGCCGTGGGTAATGCGACTGCGTCGACCGGGTGTCTCTGCCAGATGTGACATTTCTCTGCGTTCCCGCCTAAATGGCTCCGTTAAAGAGTTCACTTGTGCGGTCCGAAGAGGATGAGACCAGCATAAATGAGAACGGATGAGCCTGGCAGGCAATTCTCATTCAGAGCCGGGCTCGGCCCAATAATGAGGTGGATCTCAATTATGCCGCCACGACGCTGTGAAATGGACTGGGGGCTCCCACCCCGACGCCTCCGGAGGCCCTTCAAGCCCCCTCTTCTAAATTGAACTGATGGAGCAGAAAAGCCATTTTGATTTTCGTTCTCACCTCCGAAAACACGGTTTGGCAGTGAAAATACCAGGCTGCCGTGGGCATCTGCGTTTGCGAAGGGGGTCAGCCGTGGCGTCGGTGGGTCCCTATCAGACGTGCCGTATAGGGGCGTAATTGGATTTGTGCTGACAGTCTGTTGACACAGACGTTATTAATTGGGGTGGCTGGATTGACACACACTTAGATAGCCACATCATAAATGCATGAAACTCGGCGCGATAATTGCGATCGCTCTGCTAACTGCGGTGGGCTTGATTAATGACACCGTCATCAGCATATGCCAAATCTGACCTCACGGTTATTGAGTTAGCAGGCTAATCAGAGAAGAGGTGGGGCGAGTACGGTTCGAGAGAGGCACAAGAGATTGTTGAGGCCCTTCAAACCACTCTAGTGACCTAATGAATGCAAAAGTTGCCATTGAGGTTTCCGGAGTAATAGGAGCAACAGCCAAACAAAGCACAGCGGGATCACTAAAATATGGCTTCGAGTATGGGTACAGAACTAAAAAAATATGTTCCGGTTTACTGTATATATGAAGCAATTGTTTTTTCTTTTATGGTACAGCATGTTCAGAAGTGATCGCTTATGCTCTCCTGCTTCTTCCATTCGCTCACAAAATGTGCTTTTCCTTGCCTATCACTCAATACTCCTAGATACAAGAATACTGTCAAATATTTATCATAAATATTAAATGAGTGGAAGCTACAGGATGGTTTCTGACTATCGGCTCCATCTATCGAACCACAGTCAGACAGAAAATCTTTAGTGTTGACAAAATAATCAGATTCTGCACATCACATCTATAAAACGCTGCAGACATTTTGTTTTTATGGTGATGAAAACTATTACTATAGCCAAACTAAAAGAAGGGAAATTACATTCACATCTCAAACAATGTTTATAATACTAGGACAATTTAATAAATAAGGCATTATTATTATTCTAACTGAATTTGCTATATATTATTATAATTATTTTAACATGTCTGTTTTCAGAAATATTCGTTATATTTTAATATTTTTGATTAATTATTATTATAAGGCAGAAAATACTTGCACAATTAATTTAAAATAATAAATATTATTATTAACTTTACTACTACAAATAAATACGTATGCACACGTATTGGCATTAATATATTTTATATAATAGATTGTTTTCTAAAATATCCATAGTCATTAAATTAATTGCCATTTGTGTTAAGCACATACCAGTGAACATCCCTTCTGTTATCATTTTTAAAAAACTACTGGTGGATTATGAAGAACTATGGATATCAGAATAATCCATATTTGTCTAAAGTAACTGTAAGACATGTGTTTGTTTTCTACAGGTGTGGTGCCCAATAGTCTGGGTTTACACAGCCTGCAGCCCAGTCCAGTGGCTCCAGACAGCCAGGCTCAATCTCCCACCCAACTGCAGTACCGCAACAAAGTCCAGCACCGCCGATTCTCCATGGAGGTGAGTCATGTTTAATCATTTCATCCTTCTTCATGCTAAAGCCTAGCCAAGTGCTCTTTCCAAAAGCTTTGATGGGGTCCTAGTGATCCTAACAGAACAACACAAGCTCTGCTTGTAATCTTGTCTGAGTCCTTAATAAAGTCTTTGCCAGAGGCATCTGCCATTATCAAATGCTTGGTTTCTAAGGTGAGACCAGGAGACCAGTTACACAATAGTACTAAAGCTATGACAAGTTTTTGTCTATGAACTAGGGATGTAGCGATTCACTCAACACACGATGCGATACGATTTACTATAATGATTTCTTTTAAACAAAAAGACATTTAAGACAAATTAGAAATTAAAGGTGTCGTTTTATTATTTCTCAGACAAAACTGTTAAAGGTGCCATAGAATGGAAAACCGAATTTAGCTCTGCATGGTTGAATAATAACAGTTCAGTACATGGACATAACATACTGTGAGTCTCAAACACCATCGTTTCCTACTTCTTATAGAAATCAAGTGTTTGCAAAACAGAAGCAACCTCTGTAGGCCTATCTTAATTATGATCCCAACAAAGATGCTGCATACATGCAGCATAAGCAGATTTGAATCTAAATTTCATTGTATAAATTCAAAATAAACAAGAATGGTCTGACTTTAGTTTTGTAAAATTATAAAGGAAACAAAAACACAAATACACTCAGCAGGTGGTGCTTAAGGGACAGCAGCGATATGGCATCTCCTTGGTTACTGCTGTAAAAAAGCAGCGCTGTGGTTATGAACACCAATTTCACATGCAGAGGCAAGATAAAAAGAAAATACCAGGTAAACTTTTCTAAAGACGGTCAAAGACACATTTTATCGTCATTTATTTAACATCTCAACCAATATGAATCATTATGTATTTGTATTGATTTTCATCCAGCTCAGGGTGCATCATCCTTACTGCTCTATAATCGGAATCAGTTTTACAGAGGCCCTAAAGGCACTTGGTAATGGTAAAAATGTTTTGCTTTCTCTGGTACTTGTAAACTTTGCATTCGTCTCTTAAGTGCTATGTTTTTCAACAAGCAATGTGAGTGTGAAGTTTACGCTTGCATTTTGATCATTGAGCTCGTTTTCAGTCAGACCTTTCTTAAATGAGCCAAGACAGATCTTTACCCTGTTCAGCACTTAACTGAAAAGCAATTCCAGCTGCAGTGCTGAACCGATTGCCCATTGAGAGGCTCTATGCATTATTCTATTTTCTCATTACATGGATGAGCTGTGTTTTGGAGGAACTCAAATGAATTAAATGCAACTGTAAACCTGCAATATTTAAGAATTTATTTGAAATGGTTGAAAGGCCCATCCCTTTGGCTTTTCATCTGGACAACCCACAGTTGCAGGATTTCAGTCACCTCAGATCTTAAAAAAACTCTAGTTAAATAAGATTTGTCACATAATTCTGAAGATTAGCACATGCCAGCAGATTTAACAACAATAATTTGTGAAATATGGTAAAAAAAAAAAAAACTGCCCTTAATTCAAATATGGCTGACCTTGAAATGTAGAAAATTCTAGTTTGTTATAAATGCACCCTTTATAGATTTGGGGAACAAGTCTAATGTCTTCTAATTTCATTGGTATTTAAGCAGATATTGGTGTGTGACACTTCCACCATAATCATCCATGCGAATCCATATCTGTATGAAGCCTCCCTCGGAGGCGCACGAGAAAGATGGAGTTCATCATTAAATGGAGTGGAAGTATTACCTGTAAGTTAGTCCGGCGCCACAAAAGGCAGACTCCACATCCGGAGTGTTCTTTCCCTCGGCTGTCAGTTTTCTTATTCAGTGGGCATGAATCTAGAAGGGGAAAATTGGAATGAATGCCCTCTCCCATTTTCAAATCCGACGGCTTCTTTCTGCTCTCGCAACCCTTTTATCTGCTCCGTGCACCCTTATTTTATTCCCACAGGCATGACGGGAGAGCGCAGAGGAGAAAGGAGGACTTTTTATTCCCTGGTTTTATTGAGAATCGCTGGCTAGTTTTATTGGACAACCGTACAAACTCAGCCACAAGGCAGAGCGGTAGGAATCACAGGGAATGTACATAAGATTCCCCCTCATTGCCGTGCTTGTTTTGGGCCTCTCCTAACCATGGCGAGGAATCGAGTTACCAACTCCATCACAGCTTCTTAAATGCAAGAAGATTGTTGGTTATACTTCGGCTCGTCTTAAGATGCAATATTTTTTCCTACCCTGCCTTGGCACGTTAAGATTATGCCAGAATCCTTTATTGAGTGAGAGTCTTCATACTGGAGAAAAGTGACAGGTTTTCTCATTGTCATGCCGAGTTCATCATGGTAAGAATAGTCAGCTCTGCCTATAGGCATAGAGTTGTGTTGCGCAGTGGAGAAAGCTGTCATATTCATCTTGACCTGCTCTGTTTTCATATGTGTGCTACCTGAACGCTAACAGCTGACAGCTCTTTGATGTGTGTGCAGGATGTAACTAAGAGGATGTCTCTGCCCATGGATATTCGTCTCCCTCCAGAGTTTCTGAAGAAGCTGCAGATGGAAAGCTCTCCACCATGCAAACCGCTCAGCCGCATGTCCAGAAGAGCTTCACTGGTTAGTAACCAAATTAAAGTCGCTTAGAGAGTTAGTGAGCAATCAAAACAAGTGCAAGTTCACACTAATAACAACATATTAAACAGAACTCTAACCCACCAAAACACTTTGCATTTAAAAGGTGCTGTATGTAAGTTTCTGACTCTTCTAAATCCAAGAACAAGATAATATGTTTTTAGATATTTAGGTAACATGTTATGTTTACATAGCTGTTTCTGAAAAAGGTAAGACTTCAGAATAGGGGTCCAGTATAATGCATTAGTTAAGCATTAATTAATGGTTAATTTGTTCACAATTAAGCATTAGTTGAGCAAAAACACACTAGTAGTTAATGATTAACTAATGCTTAATTGGGAACAAATTAACTATTAATTAATGCTTAACTAATGCATTATTCTGACCCCCTATTCTGAAGTGTTACCCTAAAAAATAATGCTATAGCCAGTAATTCTACTCTGAAATGTCTTTTTCGAGCAAAATTCTGGGCCTGAATTTCAACCGATTTCAACCACTAGCTGGCAATATTACATAAGGCCCTTTCGCACCACTTTATTTCCAGAACTAAAACAGTACTGAAGTACTGGGACGATTTTGCACAAACTATTTTCCAGTACCATTTCAAAGGGTTGCATTCGCACCGACAGTGTGTACTAAGTGATGTAAACCGGTCGCCAGCAACATCATTTGCACGCTACGTTCAAAAAGAGAAACAAAGTATTCAGGTAAATGGCGTTAATAAAAGAACTAAGTTGATACAATGTCTACACAGTACATGTTTAGAGTTATAAGACATCAATCAAAGCAAACAGTTACGATGTGAATCACAACAAGCTTTGATTTGAAGCCAAAAAAAAAAAAAGTATTTGAAAATTATACAAAAACAAGGTGCGTTTACTGGCTTTACTAAGGAAAAAAATAACAATCCCATGAAGTATAATGAAAACTCTAGTAAAAATAAAAGTATTTAAGTTAAAAAATGTAAATGCATTTCAAAAACTGTATGCATACAGTAAAAATAACAGTAGTTTGCAAGTGCATGAAAACTGACTGTACATCATTTAAGGCTCTCTGATCGTTGGACATTTCTCTGCAGAATCATGGGAAAAGTAGTTTTCTAAATGCAATAAATTAAAAAAATAAATAAATAAAGCTGGCTGGTGTCTTCAACAGAAGCACATATCACTGATTAACAGCCTTGTAGCTCACAGTAGGTCTGACTTGTAGGTTTTTAAGCTACCATTCAAAAATAATTCTTTATGGAGAAAATGAAAGGTATTTTTACTTCTAGCACCTGGTATCTTCATATCAGCAGTTATAAATGTTTTCATTAACGTTTAACGGTGCCTGGAAAAGTCAAGGAAATTACAGTATGGTTTAATTCTACTTAGGCTCAGCTGTAAAATATTACATCAGCTAAAAATTGCTCTTTTGAGAGTGAAATATCAGAAAAATTAATAGTTTTTACTTCTAGAAACCTTATCATTACACTCCGTCAAACTATACATGAAGGCCTACTAGTGCTTTTGAAATACAGATTGTGAATAGTACTCTAAACATCACGCACAACAGGTTTGTACACTTGCGTAGGTCTAGAATTTCTTTCTGTGTTTGTACAATAACAGCCTCAGCACTGAACAATGCTGATGAAAATACTTACATAATAACGCAACTTAAGCAGCATTCACAGCATTACTGCAAGAACCGGTATAAAAACGCATTATCATGAATGTGTTCTACACACATTCTTTCCTCTGAGGTCAATTTCTGTAAAATAATTATGCCGCCGCTGCTGCCACACAAATAAAGCTTGATGTACAACAAGTTTACATGCTTTCAAGGGATTGATCGCAATTACAGATTAAGTTTTTTTATTGTCTAACTCAGCATATCCTCCTGCTACACACACACACAACTCTCTTCTTCACATTAAATACCACTAGAAACCTTAATAATAACCTCACATACAGTTTTAGCTCTTAAATGTGCTTTTTTTTTTTTTTTTGTATGTTGACGTCCCTACACTGTTTACAGCTTCTAAAACTATTCATAAATGTTGTCAACAAACTATTTTAACAAATTGAAGACACTTTATTCCATTGTTTTCCAGTCGGACATTGGCTTTGGGAAACTGGAGACATATGTGAAGTTGGGCAAACTAGGAGAGGTAAGATGTTTTCACTTTCCTTGGGAAAAAAATAATATGCTACAGGCAAAAATTAAAAACATAAAACAGCAGCCATTGAAATGAAGAATCAAATGTGTTCATTATGAGATTTCCCGCAGGCGATTACAGTGAATATGAGTTGTGTTGAATGTGGTTTCTGATTTAATGGGCTTTTTTTTTGGCATGAAGAGACATCAGTCTGTAATATGCTCAAAGCTGTACTGCGACTAGCCTGTCAATTTTCCATTAAGTGCAACAAAGCATGCACATTGCAAATTGTGAGAAATAATGTACTACATACAGTACAACCCTGAGGAATACCGTATCTAATGACTGCACGAGAAAAACCTGAAGTATTGGAAAAATACTGGACTCGAGCTGAAGTGAATTCACTTTAATAAAGAAACAAATAGCGGTAAAGCAGATTTTCATATCTTTGTAGAAGCAGTTATAAAAGCACGTTTAAAGGTGCTTGTAGCTCTGCCTGGAAAAGTCCGGGAAATTACTAACATCTTTAAAAGTTCAATATGGTTTTATTCTAGTTACGCTCAGCTAGAAATTGCTCTTTTGTGAGTAAAATACCAGAAATACAACATTTTAAAACCTTATTAGGCATGTCATTTAGCAGACACTTTATACAAATTAACACAACTTAACACAATAATCATAAGCAATCTTAAGTCTTTATAAGTATCAGGTAAACTTATTTTTTTTAAATCAGTTAATACTTTCATCAAGGGCACAATAAATTGATCAAAAGTGGCAAAAAAAGACATATTGTTACATAAAATTTTCAAAAAAAGGCTGTTCTTTAGAATGTTCCATCACCATTTCCACAGAAATGTTAAATACATTATTAAAAGAAATGTTCATTGAAAAATTGTTTATCAAGCCTCTAGTTAAAGAAAGTTTCAGCCACTAAATAAAAAAAGGTTATTGCAACTTTTATCTAACAATTCTCAAATTTAAATAATGTCAGAACTCACAAGTTTTGACATCATATCTCGCAAATTTTGACTTTTAACACACAATTGTGTGATATAAAGTCACATTTCAGATTTGTGAGATATAAATTTGCAAATTACGAGTTGCAAAGCCTAATTTTGCCCTTTTTTGAGAATTGCAGGTTTATATCACCCAATGTAAACAATTGCAATTTTTTTTTATCTCACAATAATGGGCATCCATATTATCTACATTTAAAAAAAAAAGTGCATCAAGAGTTAATTTTTGGAATTTGAACTTTTTTTCTAGCTATGCTCACCTCTATCCAACATACGGATAATCTCAACATGAAATGATTTTCATACACTATAGATCACTGGTTTTAATGAGAAGACACCCTGGTTAGAGACAAAGATTTCTAACCAAACTAGAAACTAGATCCACACTGAAAGAAGTTTCATACTAGGCTTATTCAGTTTTTTGTCCACATTTCAAGTCAGAAAGTCTATAATCTTAACTAGAATCGAGTCTAGAATATGTTTTGCTCAAACTAATCTTTCACCTAGTAAAACCTAAAAAAGCGCATTTTACAGTAATAATAATGATTGATTCCAACTGGACAATTCTGTTTGCTTTTGTGCAATGCATCGTTTTGGGCTACCAAAGTGAAAACTGGGTACTCAAGCAAAGCACCATTGATCTATTCAGCACCGCTCGTCTTCCCAAGATGATTGACATATTTTTGTCTTCCTGTCTGTCAAACAGGGCACATACGCAACGGTATTCAAAGGCCGCAGCAAACTCACTGAAAACCTGGTGGCCCTGAAAGAGATTCGTCTGGAGCACGAAGAGGGCGCCCCGTGCACAGCCATACGGGAAGGTAGCGTCCTCCTCCCTCACAGACACAACTATGATTTCGAGCTCCCCAGTTGTTCAAAACCCACATTGTCACGAAGAGTATACATTCTAAACTGGCAAGCCACAGGCATCTTCTTCACCCAGCCTGAATCTCTCCATCTAAATGAGATGGAGTACGTGAGCGGGGTTGCTAATGGAAAACACCGATGTGAAGCAAGGCTGCCACCCAGTGGCTGCTGAGCTCACGCTATGAAGGAATGCATTACAAAACATGTCAGGAGAGGTCAGAGTTAGGTAAAATTCAGCTCTTTTACAGCTCTGTACGTATCAACCCGCTTCAGATTTAAGATTAGGTTGATCCCTTTTCTTTAAAAGAAAAGGCTGAGGAACAGAGGACCTGAGCAAAAGTGGGCATTGGATTATTTCCTGTTGCATAAAAAAAGACTTAAAATGAGGTGTAAAAGTGCATTCTTACAAATCCATATTAGTAATAATTTAATTAAAATGACAAATAATAAATCACGTTAAGTAATTAAAGACGTAGTTGCATACAAAAAATGCACATATTTTCACAAAAATTATAATGTGAATGTGTCTTGAGAAGCAAATCATATTAGTATATTATTAGGGCTTATTTTTTTATTAGCAGTAATTAATTAGTCAAAATATTTAAATACTGTATGTATGCACATATTGGTAATCATTTGATAGTCATTTAGTGGATGCTTAATGCAAAGTGACTTACAAATTAGGACAATAAAAGCAATCAAAATCAACAAAAAAAAGCAATGATAATCTTAATAGCCGAATGCAGTAATATATACACTACAGGCCAAAAGATTTTTAGTATTTTTAAAAGATGTTTCTTGTGCTCATCAAGGCTGCATTTATATGATCAAAAATACAGAAAAATGTAATATTGTGAAATATTTTTGCAATGTAAAATAAAAAAAATATTTATAAAATATCTAATATATAATTAGATATAAAATCTAATTTATTTGTGTGATGCAAAGCTGCTTTTCAGCATCATCACGCCAGTCTTCAGTGTCTCATGAATGTTCAGAAATCATTCTAATATGCTGATTTATTATCAGTGCTGGAAACTGTTGTTCTGCTTAAATATATATATATATAATTTATTATTATTTTTTTTTAGGGGAAATTCTTGAATGAAAAAAACGTTTATTTTATTTAGAAATTGCTAATAATATACACTACCATTCAAATGTTTAGGGTCAGTAAATTATTAATAAATGCTGTTTTTTTATAACTTTTTATTAATTAAATAATCCTGAAAAAAGTATTAGTTTCCAAAAAATATTGCTAACATTGATCATTCTAATAATAAATCAGCATATTAGAATTATTTCTGAAGGATCATGTGATACCTTAGACTGGAGTAGTGACTGATGGAAATTCAGCTTTGCATCAAAGAAAAAAATATATATTTTAGAGTATATTAAAATAGAAACCCATTATTTTAAATTTAATTATTTCACAATATTACTTGTATTTATATATCTTTAAAAAAATATTACAAATCTTACTGTTTCCAAACTTTTGACTGGTAGTATATATATATATATATATATATATATATATAGAGATAAAGATATATCTGAGATAAAAGAAAACATGTAGACAGAAAAGAAAAAAGAATAAAAGAATATGCAACTAAAAAAAAACAACAAGCAGTTAGAAAAGAGTTTAAGTGTTAGAGGGGGATTTTTTTTTCTTAATAAAAAAGAAAACATAAATAAATAAAGAGAATAGAAAGTGCTAGAGTTAGAGGGTCAAAAATGATATAAGAGAGCCTTTTATTAAAACAAAACATGTTAATTATTATTCATCAATTCCAGCAATAGCAAATATGTTAATGAGTAATATTATTAGATTATTCAGTATGAATTATTGCAAAACAACACAGCCTGGTTTTCTAATTTGAATGACAATTCTGCAACCTCTTTGGCTCGATTAAAATTCAAGAACTGGATTAGAATTTCAAAAGCCAATTTCATTTCAAATCCTGGATGTTGCACAACCCTGCTGGAGTTTATTATTACAGGTGCTCATTGTCATCATATCATTGTTGTGTTGCACCAGTGTCGCTCCTGAAGAACCTGAAACATGCCAACATCGTAACGCTGCATGACATCATCCACACGGACCGATGTCTCACCCTTGTCTTTGAATATCTGGTAAGCCACGTCTCACAGCTTTTCTTAGAATGCTTTGAAAACAGTTGGAGCCTGTGGGTTTCAGTTGATCGCGCGATGCTTTGTGATTTTGGGTGGGGTGGTATTTGACATTTTGCTCTTCAAAGTGACAGGACCAGTCTGTTTGAAATGCCTTTTTAACGTCATAACCCATTATCTTTACAGGACAGTGACTTGAAGCAGTACCTCGACAACTGTGGAAACCTAATGAGCATGCACAATGTGAAGGTAATAGCGAAAAAACACCAACAAGCTTACAAATTAAAAGTCAACAGAGCTGTCTACATAGGCAGCATCCTAACGATAAAATAACAGTTGATTCTGATAGAATGTGACGTTAACATGTTGCTAAGTTTCCAACGAAAAGCAATTAGTTAATCAATTCCGAGCACAAAGCCGCTAGACAACATCGCAGCCAATCAGAAGATATGCTTTAACATAGAGTTACGAAGAGCAAGATTTTGGACCAATCAGATTTCACTGGGCGGGGCTCATTTGTGATTTTTCTTACTTGTAGGGAAATTAGAGCATTGGGAACCCGTAATTGACTAATTAGTTTGTTTAAATGACTAATAGGTCCATTTATTAAGGGAAAATTAAGTAGAAATTATGTATAGATCTCTAGCTGACATTTCAAACACTGATTAACTGGATCTAATGATTTGGAAATAGCCCATATGCTTTGTGATAAGGGGGAATTTAGGCTGAAAAATGTACAAATTAATAAAAATTACACTAACAGCAGTAATCAACTGTTCTAATTCGACAGCTAATACCTTTTTGCATGTCACTTTATCATGTTGCACCTGGATAAAACATGGTGTCAGGAATAAAATAAAATAAAGTATGGGGAAACAAGATCATAAAAAGTTTTCATTAAACTAAATTTAATTGATACTTGTTATTATTTATTTAAAAATATATTTTAAATATTTCAGAATAATGCACAATGCATTCTGGGATTGCACTTCAAAGTGTAAATGACAACAATTTTCATTTCATTATGCCTTTATAAAATGGACTTATATATTTATGTTTAAAAAATGTTTAATATTTTTATAAAATATATAGAAAACAAAAAAAAAACATTGTTTAATTATAGATAAACTACTAAAATAACTACATAAAAACTAATAAAAGCTATTAAAAACACAACACACATATCAACATAAATAAATAAAATAAAAAATAAATCTTAAATATCACAAAAAAATAAAAATAAATAAAATTCTGAGGTATTTCGACTATAAAACAGTATTATTAATATTAATATTAATTATAATAGCTTCACAATTATACTAAAATAGCTGTAAATAACAAACAAATTCATTTCATTATCCCTTTATAAAATGGACATATATTTATGTTTTCAAAAATTTTATATTTTTATAAAATATATAGACAACTAAAAAAAAACATTGTTTAATTATAGATAAACTACTAAATTAAGCACATGAAAACTAATAAAAGCTATTAAAAACACAACACACATATCAACATAAATAAATAAAATAAAAAATAAATCTTAAATATCACAAAAAAATAAAAATAAATAAAATTCTGAGGTATTTCGACTATAAAACAGTATTATTAATATTAATATTAATTATAATAGCTTCACAATTATACTAAAATAGCTGTAAATAACAAACAAATTCATTTCATTATCCCTTTATAAAATGGACATATATTTATGTTTTCAAAAATTTTATATTTTTATAAAATATATAGACAACTAAAAAAAAACATTGTTTAATTATAGATAAACTACTAAATTAAGCACATGAAAACTAATAAAAGCTATTAAAAACACAACACACATATCAACATAAATAAATAAAATTAAAAATAAATCTAAAATATCACAAAAAAATAAAGAAAATACAATTCTGAAGTACTTCGACTGTAAAACAGTATTATTAATATTAATAGCTTCACAATTATACTAAAATAGCTGTAAATAACAATTTTCATATTTGTAGTGGATACATCCAAATTTGCTCAAAATGAGGCATCTTAGAAGGCAGCTGGCTACATTTAAAATGCGGTACTTTGTTGGTACTTTAAGTTTAGAAATGCTAACATTTTCCTCTCTGTCCTTGTAGATATTTATGTTTCAGCTTCTTCGTGGTTTATCATATTGCCATAAGAGGAAGATTCTCCACCGGGACCTGAAGCCTCAGAATCTGCTCATTAATGACAAAGGAGAACTCAAACTGGCAGACTTTGGTGAGTCTTTCATACAAGGCTTGAATTTTCACTGATGCGTTTACTTTGGTGCACTGTACAAAGAATGTCGGACTTGTTTTAGCACATTACCCAGCAGCGGTCTCCCATGTGACTCTTGGCTCGGATTCTGGGTTACCCAGCAACGTTTGTTCATTGCCTTAACCATCTCGTCTTATCTTAATTGCTAAGGTTTGGCCAGAGCAAAATCGGTCCCAACAAAAACCTATTCGAATGAGGTTGTGACCTTGTGGTATCGACCTCCTGATGTCCTGCTGGGTTCTACAGAATACTCGACACCGATAGACATGTGGTAAGATGTTTCTCCCAAGAAACGGTGCTAGAAAACACTGCATATAATAGAGGTACTGCATGGCATCAGATACAATGTTGTTAAGCTTGAAGCAATACTAATAATACTGCTAATACACAATGTTTAGTCTATAAAAAGGCAAAAATAATCCATAATCTAAAATTATAATCATGATATATACTGGAGACCAGTTTTCTTTGACTTGGGTCAGTAAACAACATCATAGCAACCACAGAACAACTTGTAGAACAGAGCACCACTCCTATTTTCTTACATATAAATTTAAATATGCAATTTCTACCATAAATCAAACATTAGTTACATGTGCAAACAAAGCACTAATCCTATTTTCTTTAGCAAATGTGAAAACCCGTCTTAAAATGAGTAAACCTTGCTCTTTGAAATGAGATTTTACCATGCAAATGATAAAATTAAGCAATTTAACTACGTACCCATTTAAATAATACACATGTAACAACTGGAATAACTTTTAAAATCAATTTTAATTTTAAATTACATTTGCAAACAAAGCACCACTCATCTTGTCTTTCTCTAGATACATTAAACCATTTAAATAGCTACCGTTTAAATAAATAAATATAGCCATTAAAATTAGAATTAGATACATTTACAATGCACCACTCATCTTTTCTGAAGCAAATGTAAAAACCTGTTGAAATTTGTAAAACATATTCCTTTTTAAACTACGCAAATGTAAACTAGACATATTTAAAGGGTAAGTTCGCCCCAAAAATGAAAATGCTGTCATTTATTACTCACCCCCGTGTCGTTCCAAACCCGTAAGACATTCATAACACAAATTAAGATATTTTTGATGAAACCGGAGAGAAATCTGTCCCTCCATAGACAGCAATACAACGGAAATGATCCCAGATCCAAAAACATTGGTAAAACAGTTCATGTGACATCAGTGGATCAACTTCAGGTTCACAACGCAACAAAAATAACATCTTTTACTCTACCATTCTTCTCCTGACTTAAGTCTTCCGCCATTTTAGAGACAACTCAGCGCATATGCATGCTTTAATACGTTTGACGTAATTAGCATCATTTACACCCGGGAGAAAACGTACACACACGTTGTAATACTCTCTAAAATGGTAGTAGTTTTATTTAATAAAAGGTGTTTTTGCCACGATTGCCATCACTGGAACTTTTCTGCTTCCTCAGCAGTGCACTCAAACACAATTCGATCTTTTTACTTATTCAACATCTCATGTCAAAATAACAAAATGAATAGGTTCACATAACCTTTTGTTTTTAGACAAAAGAAAATAAAAAATCCCATTTATGACCCTCATGAAATAATACATCAAACTGCCTTTTGATCATGCCAAAGAGCTCTTGACTGTTGCTCAGTCCTCCAGAAGAAACATTAAGTTAGAAAATTGAATTCTGTCTTTCCTGACACAACCTTTTAACGTCACACGCGTGCACCCTGACACGTACTCCTCGGGCAACCTTGGATAGCTGACACGGACTCGGACATAAATGCTTTTTTAAAGCTAAGCCGTCCTGTTCGATAAAAATGCCGTTGTGTTTAATCCTCAGGATTAGTCCAGTGGGCTAATCAATCCGAGCGTGACAGCAGCCACATGTGTCTTTCCCATATCTCCACCTCGCAGCTTTCCCCAAACTACCCTCCAGTCAAGCAGACGTCAATCTGTGATAGGAGAATATTCTCAGAGACGCCGTATCTAAAACATCTGCGACAGTCCTGATCTGATATATTCAAATTATGTCTTCTGGCTTCATTTAAAAGCTTTGACATATAGAATAACAGCACTGAAATTAAAGAGATTTTATGATCATAACACGGCAGTAACATGATGGATGTCTCTGTATGACTATAGGGGCGTGGGTTGTATCCTGTACGAAATGGCGACAGGCCGTCCCATGTTTCCTGGATCGACTGTCAAAGAGGAACTACACCTGATATTTCGCCTCATGGGTACGTGACAGTTTGTGTCATTTTAACTGTTATGTATCAATTATGAAGGTTCTTTATTGCCATTAATGGTTCTGAAACCTTTCCGATCCACAAAAGGTTCTCTGAAGTGGAAAAATCTTCTTTAGACTATACAATTTTCTTACACAGAGAATAGAAGGAAAAAAAAGGTATATAAGGTTCTCTCATTACATTTGCATATTTAAAGGGGTCATGTGATGCGATTTACAGTTACAAAGCTCTCCCACAAAAAAAAAAAATATGTATTCTATCTATAAAGAGAAGGCTGATCCAGACCGGGCTAAAACACCTCATGAAAACCCATCTCCACATGTCTACATCACAATGTGGTAATGCGGCCCATATGTTCGCACAAAGTACAGTACAGTGTTAATGCAGCCATGTCAGCTGTATGTTTCTGTGCAAAAGCATTTTTTTTCTGAAAGTGTAGTTATATAGTTAGGAATCAATAAGATTACTAACAACAGAACAGCACAACAACACAGATGTTTGAATTTATTAAATGCATTTTATGGATGACAGTTTTATGAACCTAGGAGAGTACAGGGCTGGCAGTTTCTGTCAATTCCGACTTTGCTCTGACAATCTGGAACTGAATATGTGTGTGTGTGTGTGTGTGTGTGTGTGTGAGAGAGAGAGAAACAGGGTCACATCACAGTGGAGTGGGCTTTCTTAATTGTGACTTGTGGTCTGCGAATACATACAGTACAAGCATCATCACTGTGTCTGTCACGTGACTCTGTTCCCCTTTCGGGCTTGAACAGATGGTAAAACTAAGAACACTATTAACTTTAATATCATTATAAAGCTAAACTCACAATTATAAAGGGGCATTACATTTCTGACACATGCTTGTGAGATTCGTTTAATCACAATGCACTTTGTCAGCTGGCCAATCAGAGCAGACTGTGCTCGTCAGAAGGAGGGGCTTTGTAGAAAACGACACATTTAAGAGAGGTGGGGCTAGAAGAGTTACAATAATACATAGAAAAATAATGTTTTTTTACATCATATTAAAATAGCATCATTTGACCCCCTTTAAATTTGTACCTTTTTTCATTGTAATTTGACCAATTTGTCTGTTTAAATCAACTATACACTAAAAACACTGCAATATATCATTACAATTTTAAGCAATTGTTTTTTACATAAATATATAACACTCCAATCTTCAGCGTCACATGATCCTTTAGAAATCATTATAATTTTCTGGTTTGAAATAAAAAAAAACAATATAAATGTCACTTTTAATCAATGTTATGTGTCTTTTGTTTATAAAAGTAATAATTCCTTGTAACGGTGAATCATTTTCACTGACACAAACTGAAAAATACTTACAATGAATGCAATGCTGAACATTTGCCTTGATACAAATGCCACACACAAAAACTTTTTTTACGCAAAACTACTAGTTTCAACTTCACTTACTACTAAGTGACTTACTGGCACACTCTTAGAATGAGTAATCACATGCTCCTCCAAAGCGCTCGTTCCAGCAACCAGCTGTAAACATGAAAACCTGTGCAATTTGATTCAGAAGCTGTGCAAAGCCAGCCAACCGGATCAGAGCTTGCCAGATCAACAAAACATCTGTTATGTTTTATGCAATACGCGGTCAGCGAACGGCCTGTGGGTGGTCGTGGATGCCCCGTCTGAGGCTGAATGGAGGTCTAATTATCTCACTGTTGGACACATACTAAAATACTTTCTCTTCTTTCCATAACCAGGCACCCCAACTGAGGAGACCTGGCCCGGAATCACAGCTAATGAGGAATTCAAATCCTACCTGTTTCCTCAGTACAGAGCACAAGCGCTCATTAATCATGTGCCCAGGTACCACAGAAACACCACAAACTGACTTGCAGGCAACTAGCTTTCGGCTTCTTAAAATAAAACGTACAAACAAAAACACACCTGTATGTATAAATAACAACAGACTGCTATGTTTTGGAGACTTTGCATGCTATGAATTATAGATGGTGAATATTCTAATATACAAGCTTTTTTTCTTTTTTAAAGGCTTGACACAGAGGGAATAGACCTGCTTACTGCTCTATTGCTGGTAAGCGAATTAATCTGAAATAAAAATTTAGATTATTCAGATTTGAGCTAGAAATATGTTTTATGGAAGTATGTAAACAGACATTTGAAGCCTTAGCCAATGCACCAGAAGTGGGAGTATTTTGGAGTTGTTAATAATTAAAAGTCCTGCATTGTGCAGAACTTTTTCATTGTTGTTGTTGTTGTTAAAAAATAAACCATTTAATGGCATTAATTGCAATATTGACAATATACACAGTATATACATATATATATATATATATATATATATATATATATATGAGCATCAATCTTTTATTTATGTACTTGCAACATTTTTACTGAAACATATTTTCTGAGGTGCACTGTTCTGTCAATATTTATTTTTCCTTCTTGGGATGTTGATGAGGAGCCAATAAAATATGAGATATAGATTTACGCAATATGAGGATTTGCCAGACTATATCAGATGTCAGAAACAACACTGAGAATAGTCCAAACATACACACACCCCTAGCCAGCAGTGGTACTGTGTTTAGAAACGCCCTGCTGATGAAGAAGGTCATCGGAGGACAACATATGGCACAATAGCAGGAAGACAATATTTCTGGTATCACAGCATGGATAAAATAGGAAAATTACTGGCTATTTTAATAGAAAAATGTAAGCAAGTCACGTTATATGCATCTGATAATGTGTCCCTTTATTGTTAGAAAGAATATGGTTTTAACAGATGATAACAATAAACCTAGGTGTGCTCCTGTAAATACAGCCATGCAACTATGCATGCAATTCTGTTGACATCTGCTAAATATAAGATAAATAATCCGATAATACTCATATTCACAAGTTTCTATTGGTTAATATCATTTTATTATCATAATATCATGTTTTACTCTAAACATTATGCATCATGTTAAAAGTCCAAAACAAAATAATTATAAAAAGATTTCAGATAAAAAAATCCTAATTAAAATTACTATATATATATATATATATAATTACTATATACTATTAAATACTATACTATATTAAATTAAATCATCTCTTCTGTTTCATAATAATCGATCATAACTGAAATCAAACAAAAAAGAAAAAAAAAAACCTTACTGGTCAAGCGTTAGAACAGACATTCATGTGTGATTTCTAACAAGCTCATCAGATGTACAGACTCAGAGGCCAGCGAGGTGCTGCTTAATGCCATGGAACTGCAACTGTCTTCAGCTCCCACAAATCCCCGGGTGAAAAAATGCCCTTGTTAAGAGTTTCGCTGCCGAGACGGAGTGAGCTCAGAAGCTAATTATGGTGTCAACTTCCCCTCTCTGCCTGCTCTCCTCCAGGTCCAATTAGTTTGATACAGGCAGGGGTGTCAGGCACGTAGCATTATAGCGTTATCAAAACACAGGTAAACAAACGCAGGCTGACACCTCCACGCTTCACTCAGGTACGGGTAAGAGTAAGGACCTTTCAGGGGAATGTTCAAGATTATGTTGGGGGAATGACTAAACAAAGAGGGGTGCCACAGGCTAAAGACTCAATGCTGATCACAGCACTCTGACTGCAGACTACACTGTACAGTATATTGCATACAGTAATGTATGTACATTGTGAGCTAGCTTACAAGTGTAATTTTAACTGTAAAATCTTGTCAAATCTAAACAAAACTGTTAATAGGTTAACAGTAAGCTCTCGTACTACAGAAAAGGAACATTTCATGTAACAGAAAAAGACATTTCTTGTAATTTTACAGTAAAATGCTGTTAATTGTACAGCTTTTCAAACTAAATTGAAAAAATATATATAATTTACAGTCCAAAACTCGAAATTGTTATTCCCAGAATTCCCTGCGTGACACATTTTTAAGTACTTTGTTTGCTGGTCTTTGTCAGACTCTTCGTTTTGTTTTTGCTGGTTTTAGAGACTGGAAAGCCAGCTTAAACCAACTAAAACCATCCAATTATAGCTTAATTTACAACATTTTAAAGTCAATACACTTGGCCTTCAGTATGACAGCTGGGTAAATGTATTTAAAAATGTTTATAAAAGTGCCAAGTAATGTCCTAAATAAAATCTATCTCTGTAAACCTTTACCCTGATGTTGTCAGATGGTAAAAAAGCATAAACAAGAGGTAGGGGTCAGCGTGTAATAGTTACGATTCATTTAATTGAACAAGTCAAAGTCAATGGGAGGTCTAAGATTGTGTGCGTCTGTATGTCGGTAGAATGCGGTATTTGTGTAGAGACGTGAATGCGGTTCTCTCTTTCTCTGCGCGTTCTGATGGCGCGCGCAGCTTGAGTGCGCGCTGACCTGTCATTATGATGAAAGACCGCGGAGCGCGCGATTCGTTAATGGTGACAGCGGCCTTAATGAGTCCGAACCGTGCACCTGTTTCTCATCAAACCCCGCTGACTGATCGCGCCGTCAGCCTCACACAATGCGCTCTGAACGCTCTTCTCGCTTGAAACAACGCCAAACTTCGCCGGAGACAATTTTATAACTTTGTGTGAGATGACAGCAGGGCGATGGGTGCTTCATTATTTAAAACTACTTTATAGCTCAGGCATCAACAAGTCAGGGGAGCTGTGCTCAAATCGAGTCATTAGCGAAGAGCACACACGACGGGGAAGATCACAGGCGGCTACTGTAACTTGGGCTCTAGTGCGCAAAGCAGTGAAAGAAGCGTTGCGCATGCGCACACTTCACAAGCATTCAAGTTCAACTGAAGCAAGTTCCCTTTAGTGCATTTTTGTTACTGTCTACTGTACTTTTAGAAATCCATAAAACCATTTAATTCAAACTTAAGTTGACTAAAAAATATAGAATCTCTTCTAAGAAAACAAAAATACTTGTGTTAATATTTCTAAAAATATATTCGGAAATGGATAAGTAATATATTTTATACACACTCTCACAAACACATTTACTCTCTTACGGCTAGTTTTTATAAAAAAAAATAAAAAATAAAAAAAAATTATATTTCAATACAGGATCAGAGAAATACACATGCAAATCTTAAAAAGTGGATAGTTTAGAAAGTGATGCATTTATACACATACATACTTTAAAAAAAATCACAACAATAATGGTGTGTCTTTATAAAAAACATGGAGCCAGTATCACACTCCTTTCAACCAATCAGATTCTAGGACCAAAATTGTTAAATTACTTATAATTATTTTTATTTTTGTAATTTATTTTGCACCGTTTCATCATATTTAGTTAGATAAATAAATACACTGCAAAAATGATGCATAAAACTGCATCGATTATCTGTTTTCCCCTCATTTTTGGTTTCTGTCCAGTACGACACCAGGCGCAGGATTTCGGCCGAATCGTCTCTGAAACACTCTTACTTCCTGACTCTGGGCGAGAACATCCACTCCATACCTGACAGTGAGTTTATCCCAATACTAGAGTCTGCTCATAAAACATCACCACAACACGAGCCTTATAATCTGTCTTTCACCTTGACGAAACAGCAAACAAGAAAATACATTTGCTTTGATCATCAGCCATTGTTTTCTATCCTCTCTAGCCTCGTCTGTGTTTTCACTGAGGGAGATCCAGCTACAGAAGGATCCGGGACACAAGAGCTCAGTATTTCAGCCGCCAGGTATTCAATTCCATTGCTTTGACATCACTCACCTCTATTTGCAGAGCACAACTTGATCATGTTTAGTCATGCTAAATAATCCCATCCATAAACCTGTAAGACTATAAAAACTCACCTGCACTCCTGCAGCTAACAGCGTCTAACAGTGGCTCATTGTCTCCAAATCCAGGTCGGGGCAAAAACCGCAGACAAAGCATATTCTGAAGACAGGAATCAAAGCGGTGTGCGTGAAGAGATGGCCAGAACAAAACCATTATGAAGCAAACAGCTTCGTTTCTCCATCCAAAACATGCATGCATCCATCCACACGCACCAATTTTTTAGAAAACGGACTGATTAGAAGTGAATCATTCTCAGTGGTACCATTAGCTGGTTACAAGTTCTCTCCTGCAGTCTATTGCAAACCTAAAAACCACACTGATCCTAAAGCTCAGTGCTTTAAATGGAAAGACATTTAAACTTGAGTTCAGCCTCTTCTCAGCCTAGATCTAGTAGTATTTTCAGACGTTCATAGTATTTTTAATTGTGCGCGTATGTGTAAGAAACATGGTAGCTAGCTTCATGTCCTAATTTTCCCGCAGAGTGAAATTTCCTTTATTTCTGTTTGAGGTTTGACTTGTTTTGCCATGGGTGTTTGATTAGTCATTGCACAAGCTGCTATTGCGGTTGATTTCAACATTCATTCAATATTATAATACAGAGAAGAGTTGGCACGTTCAAATTGTAAACTGTCATATAAATATTTGAGCCATTGAATAGAGAACTACTTGAATCCTGTCATGATATCATTTAAGTTCAACTACTAAAGGTGCTGTAAGTGATCTTAGAAAAGGCAAAGAGCGTATCTGGCTCCAGAGGAAGCTGTACTCGCTTACAGCATCTTTAACTAGTTACTAATTTATGAAATCTTCAAAAGGTGCCTTTTGCAGACCGTCTTAAGAGATGATGGGGTCCAATTTTACGCCTTGCGAAAAACCGTCTACTTCAATCTCCTCAAGGATCTCAGTCCTTTCAAGTAATTGCACATGCAGATATTCGTTTTGCCATTTAAGCTAATAGCTACTCCGTATTTGCACATGGCATGCAAGTGTCTTGGACTTGAAACCTGATGTTTTCCCCTTTCTCCTACTGTTTCTTGTAGTTTAAAAATGAAAGCAAGCACTATGACTCTTTATTGTAAATGGCACTGAGCACAAGCTAGTTTTACAGTGGACAGAAATGAAAAGCTTACTGGAAGTCATTTAAAGGCCAACATGGAACAGAAATATTGAGAATGAGTAACACACAGGAAATTCTATCAAATATATTGACTCAAAAAGATTTAGTTTAACCTTACTGCAGCAGCGGCACTAATTGATGTGTTTTGTGGTAAATGAAAATATTTTAAATACTCTATTGAAAATAATTAATATATAAAATATATGTATTTTGAGAAGTGTTTTCTTTATTCTCAGTGAACTTTTGCCAGAAAAAAAAAATAACTATGGTATTAAATGAACTTAGATGATGTCTAAATGTTTTATAAAAGATTAAGATTTTTGTATGGAACGTGATATTACATATTTTGTGTGATTTGTCTATTCTATTATGATATTCTGAAGCTGAATGTATGTGACTGCGAAAATGCCAAAAATAATTAAATAATAAACTGATGACGTTGTGTTGAACCTTGGAAATGTGACTACCCGCGTCTCAAACAATTGTTTTACTGTCTTGTCACTTTGTAAAGTAAATTGGATTTGGATATATTGGACAGCAAGAGTTGTGCAAATTAGTGTTTGCATTGCATAGCTGCAACAAATGACTGACTTAACTCGTCGGACCTGATCAACTCGGTGCGGTTAAAATGAAAATATATGTAACAAAACAGTCCAAATATCTGTGACGGCACAAGCAGCAATGCGTGATTTCTTACCCTCACGTTTATGTTGACTTTGATGACGACCAAACTATTGCGAAACACACCTGTTGCACGGATTGGTTTGAATCTTTTTAATGAATCATTTCGTTTTTATTGAACCGGTTCGTTTGAGTCATGACTCGATAATGTTATTTTTTTATCCAGGACCATTTGGACAAACTTAAACTTGCTGAAAACCTATAATAGTTTTCCCCCCCTTTTCTTTTTTTCTTTTATTGTCTGTTAAATGATTTTAGCTACTTAAATGAATTAGTTTGTTCATCCAAAGTCACTGTGTACGTGGCGTTTAACATTTATTGAAATGAAATACTACGTTAGCGTAAGTTAAATGCTCGTCGTCAAATGTTGGTATATTTGCGATATAACTGTAAGCCTATATATGTTTTACGTTGCTAACGTTTCGGCTTGTTTAAATGTGTGTCTTAAGAGAAGCTGTACAAGATTATAACTTCCTAAAATAAGTTTCTTTAACTTTTTTTTACCTACACATGAAAATATCAGTAACATACATTATGCAAAGCATGACTAAAATATATGTTTACCAGCGCTTCTCCATCAAAGGGGCAGGTCAGATCGAATCATTCAAAAGAACCGATTCAAATGAACAACTCACTCGCGAACCGGACAGGTATCGCTCTGATGACTCTGAACACGCGGCTATCACTTTAGGCAAGTCTCCTCCCATGCCAGTGATGAATTCCACTGCGTAAATGCTTCAAGAAACACCTCAGAAACTTTCTCCAGCATGAAGCATCTGCTTAATGAACGGATCTGCGCGTTATTCCGCTGTAATTGGCAGCATACTCTCACATATTGGAGTGTATTCTTTAGTTTTGGACTATGTGTCGCTTTTCTGGGTCCGACCATCCTGGACCTGAGATGTCAGACTCAGTCCACGCTACAGGAGATCACTCTGGTCTTCTTCTCCCAACAGTTTTTCCTCTTTATTGGAAGCACCATTGGCGGATTCTTCAGTAAAACGTAAGTGTTTTGGAGAGATCTCTTGCAATTATATGTAGATGTAGGATGACATGTTGAAATTTTAAAAATACATTGAAGTTTAAAATATCCCAGTTTATCCCTGACCTTGATGATTATGCTACATATGCAACTCTTATATTAATGTAATATGGTATATTGGTACTTCTAAAAATATACATAAATAATTTAAAATCAGAAATAAATTATTTAGAGAAAAAAAATTTCTGAAGATATGCACTGTAATCTTAAATATCTACAGTATGCTGAATAAAAAGGGTTAATGGGCCATCTTGAATAAAGTTTTATTTACAGTTGTGGTTTAACAGTTTAAAACAAAAATCACTTACTTAGCCTACTTCCTTAAAGCAATAAGGAACTGAAAAAAAGATGTCTTTCGAAGATTATCTATCTACACTCCTATACAAAGCCTTTAGACAAGGGGAAACATTATAGGTATTTGCATTTCAAACAGGTTAATGGAAACCAGGTTGTATGTACTTGCTTCAAAATGTTATTGAAAACTGCATTTGAACTCAAACAGGCTGTTCATCAGCAGATAAAAAGTTTCAGAGCGTAGCCTTAAAATCTGCACAAAAATGCACTTTTAGGTCATTGTTCTTCAGACAGTGACCCTGTCATGACCTCCTGATGGCAAAGGCCAAAGGTCTTTCTGTCTTTGAACGTATCAGGATTGTTGAGCCGGACATGCAAGTGCTCTCGCAACATGCCATCACTGTCATTTTACATTTCTTAAAAGATCCTGAGAGTTACGGGACAAAAGTGGTAGAACCAAAAAAAATATCAGGGTGAAACGTAGGATGGTCCAAAATTGCAACGTTATTCTCCTGAAAGAGGTCCTACATCAGGCGGTTGTTTTGTAACTGCGGCGTTACCATTACCAGCAGTCACAAAGACAAGGGCCTTCAGTGATGAGGGATGCCACTGCAACATGTGCACATAACCAGCCACAGTTTGACCCCCTGCACAACCTGAAGATCCATGATCCCACTAAAAGAAGAAGCACCCCAGGTCATGATGGAGCCCGCTCCACTGTGTCATGTTATACAGTTGTGCTTAAAAGTTATAAGAAAGAGTAAAGGATGAAATACACTACCCAACTTTTCAAATCTGAACAAATTTTAAAACCCCAGGCATCATACACTTAATGAAGTTGCAAACTAATTTCGGGAGGAAGGGCAGACCTGTACAGTAACATTTGCCTGTGTGTGTGTGTTTCTATTGTATAGAGGTGGGTAGGTTTAGGGTAGGGGTGGGGTTTGGTGCTCCAACAAAAGTAAAAAAATATATTATAAATGTATATATGCACGCAAACCTTTTCATTAAACACAACAACTGAAAACAACGGAGGACCCTTCGCATTGAAAAGTGTCTACATAGGGGTAGTTTCGCGTAGACAGACCTTCAGACTGATGGCTGAAGGTCTGGAATTCATAGCCGCTTTCTTTGGCAAGGCCCGCCCGTAAGGCTGTTTGACCGACATGTCAAACAACCAATCACAGTTCGTGTTGTTCAGCGTCACGTTTCGGGGCGTGGAAATGTCCTCACAACAACAGAACGGCGTGCAACAGTCAATCAGATATAAAATCCCAATGAGACGCTTGTGGTAAACATCTGTTTGAAGCATATCTCTCCACTTTTTAACACCCACAAGCAATTCTGGAGAATTGAACACAATATTGAATCAGCCAGCTGCGATGTCAGCGTCTGTTGTTTCATTTTTGCCAGCAAACGCGGATGATATTCCCTTCTCAGTTAGGTACTTCACTTGATCTTCCATAATAGATCGGAGGGGGCGCACAACTAGTAAAATTGGATTGCATACTTTCGAGAATCCAACGTTTAACTTCTCTTAATAAATGCTTATTGTCACTCATGTGAACACGACAGGTTTTTTTTTTTATCCGCAATTACATGTCCGCGCTTTGTTTCCTGGCAGACCGAAAATAAACGCAACCCCCCTGGAAATTCGCTCAAATTCAACCAATCAGATGACGACTTCGACACTGCTGAAGAGTTTTTCAGAAAAGTGTACCATATGAATCAGACGTTCAGCCAACGCTCCGTGGCCGTGACGTCTGAGGCTGAGACTAACAAAGGGGTAACTTGATCGTCAAAAAGCGATCCAAATGGTCCTGACCAAGTGTTAAAATGTTGACGAGTTACGAGTGAGAATGTGTTGTTCAAATACATCCTGATAGTAAACTGTTTTTTCGGCAGCCTCTAATCACCGTAACTGATTATTTGATTTCTTTAAGAATGATTGGTTTCTAACCCATCCATGGCCTCTCTGGAAACCCATGTGCTCATTAAAGTCGGGCCGTCTCTGTTACATTGGGATGTGAGCCATAAAAACATACACTGCCCTCCTGCTGTTCTGCCCGACAAATAAAGATATAATAAAGACATTTTTTTTGTAAGTGGGTCCGAAAAGGTTAGACAACATCTACTCCTTTAAAAGTAACATTCAAGGAGGAGCTGAGTGATTTTTATGGTTATAAACAAATAACTGTTGATAATCACTGATTATATTAGTTAACAGTTTATTTTGTTGGTCATTCCACTGATATTATGACCATATCATGGAATTATTGACTGAAAAATAGCCAGCTTTCTTGTGCTTTAGTCATGTTTTACCCTCAGGTTAATGGCTTTTATTTGGAAACTTGTGCTCTGTGTTACACTAGTCCCTTTCTTTTTGTTTTCCTTATTACATATGATCACATTTCTTTGTTTATCTCTGTGGATATGGGTATGGCTCTGTTGTAAAAGATCTTTATCTCAGTCCTGACTATATTTAATCTCATAACTCTGTGTTTACCTGTCTGTTCTGCTCCTTTGATTTTACAGTTTGTGGCATGCAACTTACTGCTGCCTATGGAACACCATTTCCGCCATTGAATAACATTGTAAAAAGGTTATTGTGGCTTTATATCACAATTCAGACTTTTTTTTTTTTTTGCTCAGAATTGCATGATACAAACTCCCAATTCTGACTTATTTTCTCACAATTTTGAGTTATAAAGTTAGAATTGTGAGATATAAAATCAGACAAAAATTAGACTTTAAAACTCATTTTTAGCAGCAATCTCAAAAAAAAAGTCAGAACTGTGATATATCACACAATTGTTAGTTATAAATAGCCTGGCTTCCGTGACTATAAAGCTCATAGGAGCTTAGTCTGGCCAAGCAGGTAGTATGGCAGCCTTCTGGGAGGCGGGCTTAAAGGTGCCATAGAATGCATTGAGAGAATATTTTAAATTGTTCTCTGATATGTACATAGAAGGTATGTAGCTT
>JAUMHQ010000066.1:5493966-5506967 GCA_032361165.1 Enteromius paludinosus | reverse complement strand
GAGACGACAGGGGAGAGATCCACAATTTAATTTTGTGGTGTATGTGTCACCAAAGGCTTAGGGGTCGTTCACATGCACGTTTTGCGTGTGCAAGCTCTCATAGTAACAGAATTTACTCTTTAGCACGGAATGCCATGGAATTCGTAATTTTTTGAATAAACAAAAGAAGGTCTGTCACTTAATTCAAATCTTTCTTAACATTTTTAATTTTAAAAGTAAACCTCTGTTTGTTTGCCAAAAACATTTTCATTTTCATTTGATTAAAAAATAAATGTTTCATGTGTTCATTTGATTATCAGACAAAATATAAAACATATGTATTTTTGGAAGAAGAAAATATTTTGAAATGTAGAGTTTTGAACTTGAAATTTTTCACTGAAATTAAAGTTTTTGTTATTACACAGAGTAAAGTACCCAAAAAAGGTTCTGTTGGCTACCGGTACTGGTAAAAATGTGAACGGTACCCAAACCTATCTCTGCCATGCCTACTCTACAGCATGATTTTACCATCAACAATTACCCCATCAAGTTTGGTCAGAAAGTGTTGAGTGTGGTCTTTGATGACCAGCTGACATTCGAAGAGCACATTGCAAGATCTACTCGATCTTGCAGGTTTGCATTCCACAACATCAGAAAGATCAGGCCCTTCCTAACAGAGCATGCTGAACAACTTCTTGTTCAGGCCCAACTTCCCACCTCACCGCATCTGAAAACTCATCTCTTCTGACATCACATTAATTTAATTAATTAATTTTGCATTTGTGGAATTTACTAGAATATAGTCCAAACACATCTGTGTTCTTAAGTAAGAATACATTTAAAAAAAAAAAAAAAAAAAAGCAAGAACAGGAATAAGACGTTTAACTGGGTTCATTTTGATTGAATGATGATCTAATAATTGTTTGGTTCTGACCTCTTCTGTCCCAAACATAGGAGGTTTAAATTCATCGGTTGCCCTTCCTTCTCCAGCATTCGCCATGTCCAGTAGCGTACGTCACCTATTTTAAACTTCCAGTCTGTGCATGGCATGTGTGCACACTCTCTGAGGTTTTGTGTTGCTTCTCTTACAGTAGTGGAAGCCGGCGGACTCCTATCTTCAGCATTAGAGCTGGGAACAGAGATAAGCTGTTCTAAAACGCAGAGACAGATCGTCAGAGCTGCTCGTTGTTGTGAAAGATTAGGAACACCCATCCTCAGAGCCGGGCAAAGCTTTCATTTGTCCGCTGCGCTCGACCAGGGCCCCTTTCTCCCACTTGCAATTTCAACATTTGAGAAAAGTTCTGATTATAGCTGCCCAGGGTTTTTCTTTATCTTTTTGTTTCTGCAGCATGGGAAGGATGGGAAAAAAAGGTCCTAATAATTGCAACTCGGCTGCTTTAATTACGCCTGGACGTTTGGCAGAGAATTTATAACATGCCTCGGTCTTTTCAAGGTTTCAACAATGAAAACAAGGATTCCTGTTTTATTGTTTTCCGAGCGTATTCATTAGCCTTCCACAGTCATTATGTCCACACCTACAGCGCAAAATGCAATTGAACCTCAAGATACAGAACAGATATTCAGAAACGGTCAATTTTATTCCTTTCAACCTTGAATAATGCCATCTCTCACTGCATTAGAAATCATAAGATGATGATATCAAAGCTTTCTTAACTTTCCCACCCGGTACGCCACAATTACTCAACACGAGAGCTGCATCTAAGCTTTATTCTCCCCAACAGACCGTAATCTAATGTTTCGTCTCCACACCAGCTTATGGGCCAGCAACAGCTGGTCATATCACCTTGCCCCATCTGCCAAATGACGCTGGCTACCGCCATTCCTGCCCACAAGACCTTGGTCATTATCCTGTCTTCCTCTGTTTACGTACATAACGGTATTTATGTGTGCTTGGTGCCGTCTCAGATCAACAGTTTTGTGGCGGCCTCCCCACTAAAATTCATTTAGCTAAGAAGTTTGTCGGCTTCTGTCTTTATTGGAGATTACCCTTAAGTTACTTAAGCTCCTGAAAGTCACAGGTGATCTTGCTGGAGCCAATTAAAGAGTTTCTTATTAGCATGTTTTTAGTAAGTCTGCTAGTTTATTTAGCAGATCAGTTCATATAAAGTCTAATTTAGCCGTTTTGCATTAATATGCATCACACCACTGGTTCTTGCATGATTCATAACTAATATTCCAAGTTGAATAGGAGATTTCAGTGATTTCTAAATGAACCTGAAGAACATTTGGTCTGTTCTTTGGTGTCTCTACAAAAATAATGCATAAATCCATATGGATTATGGTGGTGTGCAACCATTGTTTAACAGTCTCTAATGATATTTTATTTTAATGTGTGCTTGTTACAGTTTGACATGTTACCATGGTATCTTTATGTGTACTATTATTTTCAGCATGCAAAAAGAGGATCAAAAGAAATTCTTTAGATCTGGATATATCCTTCAAAGCATCTCCCTTTGAGATCCAAGGAAGATATAAAAACATAGCGGTTTGGCACAAAATAAGGTGAGTAAATAATGGATTTTTGCATTATTTTTGAAGGGTTTTAGTCATTATAAACATAATTTCTCAAAAATATCTTAAATCGAGTCAATATTTAGATACATTACTGTTTAATGTTGTGTTTTACTCTAATTTTTGTTATGGTGTGTTGTTTAAAATGAGGATGTACAAAATTAAGTAGCGACAAAAAAATCTAGCATTTTTGCATATTAAGATAAATTATATTTGATTTTATGATATCCAAAAACCACTTGCACAGTGTTATACAGTATATATATTTCATGCAGTTGTGTACTTGCGTTACTTCAAAAGTTCTGTAGGATTTGTAAATTTCAAAGAAATGTTTGATTTAAATAATGAACCTGTACACTGTCGCCTATCAATATCCGCGGTATCTTCGGTTTGCACCTATGAATACTACGGCAACACACAAGGGCAAATGTGGAAGTGCTAGTTAGTCTATTTATTGTGCATTTCGATATCGTTGATCATGATTACACTCTCCACGGTCCCGGAAAACATAGATGTATACAAATTTAGCCAAGAAGATATTGGAACAAATAAACGAGAACAAATATCGGCGTGGCGTTTCCGAAATGGAGGGAGCTTCTCAAAAATCTGACTTGCCAGAGAGCAGTGTTTTAGTAGACGGGTAAGCAAATATATATCATTCATTCTGTAGGTAATAGTCATGTGCAGGTGGATAGGTGAATAAACAGATATAAATGAGCTTTTTGTCCATGTACATGATTGGTGAAAAAACGTCATTGCGTCATAGAACTTCTTGTTTTGAAAGTGCGACCTCTAGTGGCGAAAACTGACATATTGCGCCTTTAACATTATAGAAAAAAACGACACGAAAACTTTTTTCAGCTGTATTTACTGTCCATGTTTCAGCGCATTGTTGTTGCAGCACTGAATTTATTCCATATACTTTTATAATCAGTTCTCAGTGAAATCTCTCACTTTTGAGAAAGTTTTAATCTTTGTCAAATTAAATTCGTACGCTCTTTTCCACATTAATTATTCATATTATCTCATTTCAGTCATGAAAGGAAAATACAAAAAATAAGAAAATACAGAATTAAGTACAAATAGTCAAAAACTTTTTTTATTAGTTTAAATATTAACATTTAACAAAATACAAAAACTTTGTTATTGTCTGATAAAAAAAAAAATATCGCCGTTAATCTATTCACGAAGTTATGTTGGGAGCTGGGTCTATTCTACACAAGCTATGATGACTTTCACCTTGATATTTTAGTGTGGATGGATACCTAGCCGAATTTCACTGTAGCCCTATTCAGACGGGACTAGTTTTCTAAACTACTGTACGTGTGTGAGCTTTGATTCTTATCACTGGTCCGTGATTTTCATGTACCATTTCGGACAGGACTAACACCTCCGTGTTTATTACAGAGATGAGAAGGGTCTGTTTTGTACATCTGGGCGTCGCAGAGCATTGCTATAGTCATTCAGATTGATTACAATTAGTATAATCATTAATACCATGGTGGAGCTAAATGGCTAGTACAGCAAAACCATTAATGTGTGGTTACTTTAGTTCAACTATCATGATTTTTATTTTTAGTAAACCCATGTTTAATTTTGATAATTAAAACATATCTAACCGAGTGCATAAATGAACTCTGGCTCTTTATTTGTGTTTATTTATTTCTTTTATATATCAAGATATATTAAACGTGTGTGCGGTAAGAGCATCTATGGCATATTGCATTGGCTAAAACACACGTTGTGAAAAATAATATCACAGACATCGCATTCGGACTCACAGAGGTTGTGAGAGAAAAACACAGACATGGCAGATTCGGATGGGATTAAAATCACCAACATTCTCTAACGACCCCCTGTAAAACTAGTCCCGTCCGAATAGGGCTTTAATTTTTTGCCATTATTTAGGTAGCACACATATTCTGAATGCCTTTGGAAGAATTCAAATGAGCCATTTTAATCTAGATTAATCTAGATAAAAAAAAAATATTATTTATGTCCACCCCTTATATAAACGTAATGCAAAATTAAGTATAAAAAGCTAATACAGTACAGTGAACACAGTATTTTTTGCAGTCATATACATATATATAGATTAAAAATGTAAATGCTGTTGTTACTATCTGTGTTTCCAACCTGATCTCACGCAATTCGTACATATTTTACGAGGTGGCTATTTCGTATGAATTTGTACGACCTCACTTGCACGAATTCAAACGATTTATTCTAAATCGTATGTATTTTACGAGTTGAAAATTCGTTTGAATTTGTATGAATGACCTACACCTAACCCCGCCCCTAAACCTACCCATCACAGGGTTTTAGACAAATGGTGAAGTCGTACAAATGCGTACCAATTGGCCGTGAGACTGTGTTGAGTCGTATATTTATTTTTTTAATTTTTTCTTTATTTATTTATTTCTCTCATACATTATGACTGACAGAAACCCTTTGTCAACAAACATTTTTGCCAACGAGATTCCCTCTTCTCGAATTCACACATACAGCGTTTAGGATACAGTCCTGAAAGTTTTAACCAAAAAGCCATTTGACCGCAGGCATCCGTGAAAGACTCGACTCTTCAACAACCCAAGTCAAGTCTAATGAGTGATAACCATGACAATGCAAGTAATTAGAGAATGATGAGACATCAAAGACTTGCTTCAAAGGCTTTCGCGAGCGATTTGGAGGATGGCGCTTTGGGGCGCTCGAGATGGATATCACACGGATGAGTCTCGCATCTGTCTCAGCTGCGCCAGCTGACGCAAGCCGTGTTTCTCAGAATAACCCTGACAGCTCAGCTCCGTCCTGACACGCGTGTGCCACCGAGGAGGAGCAGCCCGTGCAGAAACAATGTTTCTGAACCAACTAATTGTTTTGGACTGGTGTGCATGCTAAAGTTCGAAAAATGCGTGCTGTCAAAGACTTGATATGAAGAACAGAAAATGTAACCTGTGTTCTTTCCCAGAGTTCCTCTAGCATGGTGCTCCTACCCGTCCGGCACAAACATGCGTGAAATCTTTCCATTTGACCCTTTAAGGCCGCGTTCCACTAGACCTGTCATATGAAGTACTCCTCAAATATTCCCATGTCAGAAAGGGTTGTTTTATCGGTGCAGAGGCTATTCCACAGTTCACGGGCCGTGTGACACTGTGTCTAAGGTTCTCATTTTCCTCTCACTTAAAGCAGCACTGCAGTGACGTCCCTGGTGGGTCCAGTCAGGGGAAAGCTGTCTGCTCCGAGGCCGGGGTCGGCAGCTCCTTCAGACCACAACTGCCAGAACGCAATAGGGAAATGGCAACCCAGACACGCGCCTGACTGAATACGCAATGAAGACGCCGGTGAGAAAGACATATATGTCAGATATTTGGGGGTGTTTAAAAACAAGCCGGAGGAATTTGACTGATTACGGCAGTCGGACGTGATGAGATTTACTTATTGTCGAAAAAAAATCCCTAGTCAGTTGTGTTAAGGAAGTAGAATTAACGCTCAATCCTGACACGACTTAAAAAAAAGATCCCGAGAGAGACCATGATGTATGTCAGAAGTTGTGAGGGAAGGTTGGGCTCTTAACCCAGAGAGAAATGGCATTGCTCTTGGGTTGCTCAAGGAGTTTCAAGGAGTATCTTTACTAAAAACTTTATCTTTAATTGGCACATGATGTGTATGTTAAGTAATCAAATTAAATTTAGATTAATTTGATTATTCGGCATATTATGTAATAAAAATTTTTTTTTTAAATCACTTGACAGACCTGATGGTCCCGGCGTAATTCACACCCTGACTAAAAGCATTCATTTAATAACATTTAATAACTGTAGGGGAACAAATTTAAAAGCACTGAATGTGAGCTGTCACAGATATTTCTGGGAATGTCAACAGTTTTTCCAGAGTAGCATTTTGACAGTTTATTTATTTTTTTTGTAGGAGGGGAATCTGAAAAGCAGAAGACATAAAATATATGCTTGTTTACTCTTCATTTTCTCTTACTGTTCAGGATAAACACTTGAAGGCCTTCTTTGTGATTCAAGACTTTTTTTTTTTATAGAAAGGCCTCCTGTAACAAGAACATTGATGTCCGATTGTGAAGGGTGCTTCAAAAGGTCAAATCTAGTGCTCTTGTTGCATGAGAGAAATTATTTATTGTGAAAACACAAATTTGAGGTGCATTTTATTCACACTGCATTTTATGCTCTATTCACATGCACATGAAAAGTACAAGTATTTTGCTGGACTCTGAAGTTCACATTCACCAATAGAAGCTGGAAACATCAGAGATTTTGTAAAATTGATTAAGTCTTAATGTCCGGAGTGAAATTGCTGACAAACGTGCTAATCATCAGTGCTGACAATGAAAATTAAGCATGCATCATGGCAGTAAACAATTATTATTTTGGTCTACTAAAATTGTATGTAACTTCAGTCTGAGTAAAATGAGCTGAAATCAACAAATATGGCATCTCAAATGCTACTAAAAAAGGTCATAAATAACAAATAAATAAATTAAATGTTTTCCATATTCTTTTTGGTGTTCAAAATATGTAACAAGTTAAAAACCTAACCAATCAGCGCTGCATTTCCCAAGCTTAAGTACATGGTAGACCCATTGAAACCAATGGAGCTAAGATGAATTTAGGCTTACAATGCTTTTGGGAAAGGCAGCCTAGGACTTTGTGTTCTCTGTGCCCACCAAAAGACCCACCCAACTTTTGTGTGAAGGGGAGCTCAATCACCGAAGCCGAATCCAAAAGCATTTTTGCCTGTAGTTGCCATGGCAGCATCAGATCCAAAACCATTTTGTTTTCAGCTGACACGAAAATCAATGTGAAAAGTTGCTTCTCTCACTCTTTCCTACCTGACAGTGCATCACCTCCATAAATAGTTCTTTTCATTTAGAGCTGATGAAACGAAGGGCAAAATAAAGAACGCCAGCCACTCCTAAATCCAGCGCTTCAGATGTCAAATCTCCAGCCTTAAGTATCTATCACCACAAAATGCCGATATGAAGTGATTTCAACAAATAGCTCTATGTCATATTCCCCACATTATCCCTGCCAGCGTTGTAAAATCCTGGCGTACTACATCACGGATTCCCCTTTACTCCAACTCAGCCATTTTTACTCCTCTATTCACCTCCTGTACCCATTTTTATATATAAATTTCCCCTCCCTCTTTGGTTTTTATATATTTCCCCATCTTTTCCTCACGTTAATAGCCTTTAACATAGTACAGTGCTGCCCTGGTAACAAAGAGAGGCTTCCTCGAGCCATTAATCACGATGACAAGTCCTTTGTTGTCAGTTAGCAGCTGTGTGCGGAGGAACATTACTCTTCTATTCTGGCCCGCGGTGCCGAGTCGGCCCGCTCTGCTCCTCTTTTCATGAGGAATCGGAAACTGGAGGGTCCAACCCCTGCTCGCTTATCAGCTGCTAATTGAACTCCCAGCTGTTAAGAAAATGGTCCCTGTGTGTATTTTCAGCCGAGTTTTGGCAGATATAGCAGCCTGGAGTGAACTCGGGAATGTCTGCCAGCCGCGCTAGTTTCTAAAGGTTAATAATTTGTTTTTGATGAAGGATGATGGCAAACTTTGAGTCGTGTGAAACAGTGTTTTAAATGACCGGCCCTCTGAGAATTCCCTGCGTGTCAACATCTCAACTTCATTTTTAGCTCTGGGGCTGTTTAGCAAGCCTGTTTGCCGTGATAGTTATAGCTGTAGGCGCTAAAAAACGCTGGCCTGGGTAACAGCTGTTATTTACTCTGCGACTTTATTTGAGGTAGCGAACATTGCAGGTTTTAATTGCCAATTTTTGTATCTAGGATGCCTAATTTAGTTCCCCCTTCTACAGAATTGCATGTGTTGACACATTCGTGGGATGTTCCTTGCATTAAGGCACCAAAAAGACAGTATGTGGAACCAAATAATTTTATTAGACATTTTGGGTTAGACATTTTTTTTAAAGGAATTAAGGAGGATTTAAAGGGTAAATTCACCCAAAATGACATTTCTGTCATATATGATTCACCCTCATGTTCTTTCAAACTCATAAGACCTTCGTTCATCTTCACGACGCAAATGAAGACATTTTCATGAAATCCAAGAGCCTGACACTGCATTGAAACCATTGCAAGCCTGCTGTGTGTGCACAAACAAAATTCTCATAACTTCATAATTTAAGGTTGAACCACTAAGAACGCAATGTTCTTACTACCATTCTTGGCCTTGATTGTGTCAGTTGCATTGTTGTTTATGCAGGGGTAGAAAGCTTAACAAAGGTCTAATGGGTTTGGAGCAGCATGAGGGTGAGTAGTTAATGACAGAAATTTCATTTTTGGGTGAACTATTCCTTTAAATACTCAAAAGTGACAGTAGAGACATTTACAAAATAGTGAGCCGATTCGAACGTTATCACGCGATTTGAATGGGCTGATATCAGTCATTATCAGCCCATTCATATGGGTCAGTACCTACTGGTAAAACTTGAAATGAAATGAATTATTCTAGCGATTAGATTGTGTTTATTTAACGTCTACACCTACCCCAACCCTAACACCTACCCTTTACCATAATAGAAAAACAGTATTATTGTCGTACAGTGTTAAGAGAAAAAAAAATTCGATTGATGTGCGCATGCCCAGTAGTCCTATGGATGATAACAGCCTTCTAAGCCTACCAGTAGGTGCAACAATAAGTGATAACGACTGATATCAGCCCATTCAAATCGCGTGATAACATCCGAAGCGGGTGAAATAGTTAGAAGAAACAAAGTGATGTTACAAAGGACTTGTGTTTCAAATAAACATTCTTCTTTTGAACCTTATATTTATCAAATATGGAAACAGTGAAAAAACGGTATCATGGTTTTCATAATGATATTAAATATATATGATATGACTGTGCTCAACATTTATAATTTAAAATAAACATTTATTGATCAGCATATCAACATGTCAGAATCATTTCTGAAGGACCATGAAGACTGGTGTAATGCTTGCTTTACAGGAATGAATTATATTCTGAGTTTCACATACAGATAATATTGCACAATATTACTGAAAATACTGTGGCAAATTAATGCAGCCTTGGGGGGCATTATTATTGTTTGTTACGCTTTATTTTAAGGTGTCCTTGCTACAGTAATTATACATTTAAGTACTGGTTAAACTAACTACTTGTACTTACTATGGTTAGGATTAGGGTTTGGCTTGGGGTTGCTAACCAGTATGCATTTTTATTGTTATTATAATAGTGCATGTGAAATTTTTACTTTTGTATGTGTTTGTGTGATTTATTTGAAAAAATAAGAATAATTTGACTGATTGCATGGTTTATTTTTCATTTGTATTTAAAATTTTTCTATAGATCTCGATATTCGTGTATTGAATGACATTTGTACCATGACATTTCCTTGTGAAAGTACTGTATATTATATATTATTTAATTAAATCATTTTCTAAATACACCATATAAACACATATATTCTTGTCAGAAATTTAAAAAAAAAAAAATTTTTCATTTACCCCCCGTCGGAAGGGTAAATTAATTTCGGACTCTGGCTGCGGACAGACGACCACCTTACTGTGATGTAAAAAGCAAAAGCAAATTCTAGCTAGTTTTCAGTGAACTCAAATTGACCGCCGAGTGTTTCACCACCCAAAAGTGCAGAGCTCTAATTGGCCGCGACATGTGGTTAGCGCTCCAGGTTTCCTCCTACCCACCAACAAACAGGCATGAAAAATAACCCCTAATGTGCAACAAAGCAACAAAAGCAGCACTGCTATGTATAAACATGACTCATATTGCTGTTGTTTTGTCCTCACCGCTGCTGTTGTGAAGATTAGGTCTGTGAAAAGCACCGTGTGGCATTAGCCCGCTACGCGCTAACTGCTGTCGTACTGCCAAAAGCCTAGAGTCAACGCGTGTCTCTGGAGCTGTGTTTGGAGCCGAGCGCCTCCAGATGAACTTTCCCTCACCCTGCCTCCCACAACTGCTGCGACTGCCACTAGCTCGCTTACAGGCCTCCTCTGAAAGTGACAAAAAGCCTCTGCTGTGTGGTGACGGGCCTTGTTCTGTCTGTCTCCTTGTCCACCCCCATTTCCCATTCCCACTGTTTCTCTCACAAGACGGGAAGCATAAGTGTGTGTGTGTGTGTGTTTAAGACAGCGAGAGAGAGAATGAGAGAGAGCAGGGTGTCTCTGTCAGCTCAGCAGAAATCCCTCCCTAATGAAGTCCTTCCTGTCACCTATAGTGTCTGTTTACTTTGTTCTTCCTTTATTTTGCATAATATATGTGCATATAGGCTTGTTTGAGCGCGTATTTGAGTGTGTCTCGGCTCCAGCCATATGTGACTGAGATAACAAGTTCCACAAATTAATGATGCTGTCGTAAACAGATTTTTGGAGCCATGCTAAGTTCATATCATATAGTCTGCGTGTTCAAGTGTTTGGCTTCCTGAATATTGCATTATATTAAGAAATATTTTGTGAATTTTTAGGCTGATGTTTGATCTGGTTTCTGTACCCCAAGAGGAAATCCTGACGGTGCCCCTTGTGGCTATGGACACAAATGACACCTGATGATTTTTTGTTTGACGGATAAAAAAAAAAAATCATACTTCCATTGGAATGTTAATTTTATTATCATTTTATTCTGAAGCCATGGAAATGATTTTAAACACCTTTGCAACAGCATAGCAACACCCTAATAAACACTCAGAACAATATTTTAATCACTCAGAATAACATTTTCATTGCAACGCCATGAAGGTCATTTGGAACACCTTAGTAACTGTGTAGCAACATTCAAATAAACACTCACAACAATGTTTTCATAGCAACACCATGGAGACCATTTGGAACACCTTCACAACCGCATAGCAACACCCTAATAAACACAGCATTTGGAACACCTTGGCAACTGCATGGAAGTCATTTAGCGACCCCATAGCAATGCTCGGGCAGCTGCTCAGAACACTTGAGTATTCTGGTTGGCAACTTTTTGCACGGCAAACATCACTGACATTTCCTTCAGAAATGGTAAAACTGTATTTGCGGAGGCTACAGCTGCTAACGACATAGGCAACAAGCGACTAATTAGCTCAGGCAACACAAACATCATGCCTCCCTGTCTGCTTCATTAGCTTGACTCATTATTGAAGAGTTCACATGCTTAAGATCCTCTCTCGGGCTTCAGAGAGCCGTAATCGATAGGAAACAAGTCCGGATAACCTCACACACACCCGTTGAATGGCTGAAACATAAACTGTGATAACGTGTTGATCTCTGATCCATAAAGTAAATCTCTCAATTCTGACTTTTTTCTTGCAAATGTGAGTTTATGTCTTGCAGTTCTGACTCCTCTTCAATTAAGAGTCAAAAGTACAAGATGCTAAATTGAAATTCGGATCTTTTTCTTGCTCAGACTTTTTTTGGTGCTCATATGGGTTGCCAGATTGAGGACATGTAACAGGAGTGAGCTCATACAATGGAAGCTGATGAGTCGATTTATTTGCATTTTTAATGTCTTTTTAGTTTTTCAGATAATCACTCATGGTTTAGGTCTAGTACATTCTGCCATTTCTGATCTTTGACTTCAATGGCTGTAGTATTGTTTTTGACAGAAACCAATATGTGAGCTTAGCATGTTTTCTAAATATCTGTAAATATATTATACATTAGTTATAAATCCAAGCTAGCACATTTGTGGAGATGCATATCTGGCCTTAGAGTTAATTGTTTGTTCACTAGTGATAGGCTTTAGCATGCAGCACTGTATCTTCACTATTCCCAAAAGAACCAAAAGTTTCCAAGTTAATTTAATCTGAATAACTAGTTAAACTATAAGTGTGGTTCTGTCCTAAAAAAGCTAATTGAAACTGTCTTTCTTAGCCTGGATGAATGAATATGAAAGCTGTGTGTCATCTCAGAGTGATTAATCATAATTAGGAAGCTATTTAGTGGTCATACTTCATAGCAAGATGTCATGTCTCTGCCTCTGATAAAGTGATAATTAACCCCTAATCATCTTCTCTCTCAAGGTGCATCACCTTTATGATGACGAATATGAGGAAGTGGATAACTGGGATTGCATCCCAAAAAACAAACAGCAGAAGGTAAGAGAAGCAACTATACCATGTGAGCAGAGTTTGAAATGGAATTTTTGCCCCAAAATATAGTTTTGTCACCATTGCACTGCATTGTGCCTTCCACATTAGTGAACAGTAACAGAGCAGGTCACCCTATATTACATAAATAAATCAAATGCAATAAATACAAGAGGAACAGTGGGTGTGGGTGTAATTGTTATCACGATTAATTGCATCCAAATAAACATTTTGGTTCACATAATATGTGGTTATATTTATGCATATATAATCACACACACATACACACACATGTTGGGTTTACATGTTTTATTGGGACATTCCATAGGCGTAATGATGTTTCTACTGTACAGACTGTATGTGCTATAGTCCTACACTGACCCTACACCTA
>JAUMHQ010000066.1:5466696-5483669 GCA_032361165.1 Enteromius paludinosus | reverse complement strand
TAGACCTTAAATGTATATATATATATATATATATATATATTTGTATACATATATACATATAGGGTAACTACTGTTGCTTTATGAAGAATAAGAGACTCTATGTTGTGTCTGTGTTGATGAGAGATGTTTTAGTCCCGTACGATCCGTCAGTGTGTGATCACTTCTTCTTTCTCTGTTCTCCTCAGCTCCTTCTCGCAGAAGCACACAGTTTCTTCACGCAAAATACCACTCATCGTATGTTATTTTGATCATGCGTTAATGATGTCCCATTGACAATTTCTCAGGAGACAAAGAGCTGCACTCCAAGAGTAATGAAATATTCTTGATTTTAATGAGAGGTTTTGCTTATGAGCTGTGAGACGTATGGTTTACGCTGATTACAAGCTCTATCACATTATCTCTTGCTCTCTCTCTTTCTCTCTGAAAATGCTGTTTTATTTTTTAGCTTGAGTTTTTTTTTTTCTTTGTTGCCCTAAAATCAGGCTGAACCTGAAATGACAATAAACCAGCATATGTGCAGATTTGGGCACATCTGTGTTTTTATTTGATTCGGTCAGTGTTTTGTTGTCAACTCAGAAGTCCCGCTAATGATGTTTAACCTCAATGTTTGCTCATGTAGGCATTAGTGCAGAAATATATATGTATTTCTAACCACCGAACTCATTCATAATACAGTAAACGCTGAAGCAGCTTTGTTGTTGAAGTGTAGTTATAAGCTTTAATCATGGGATTGTTCTTGTGGCACGGCTAAGTTTTTAGGGAGCATCATTTGTGTGGGTGTTACTCCACGTCTGGTGAAAGGCGAACAGCTGTAAAGCTCAGATGCCGGGCTGCTCTCGTCTCCTCCTGAGGATTAGTAACTGAAGTGCTAAAGAAGCCTCTGCTGGTAAAACGCTAACACTAGTGCGTCTGAAAGCACACTGCTGAGGAAATGAAATCATTTTGTGTGCCTCTGTTAATCTGAACACTATCTGGATATTCTAGGTGCTAAATGCATGAAGGAATGTATTTGAAAGCATGAAATCAATCCGTATGATTTAGTCACCCGTCCTTAAAATGTTCTAGTCTCTTTTCCACAACGCAGAGGCACAAAAGATGTTCTTGGCTTTAAAATAAGCATGTATAGAGGAAGAAGCTATAGCTTCTTTGTTAGAGCTTTGGCTTGGAAGATAGCATATTATGTAATAATGTTGTTCGCAACTTTTTCTTTGTCACTTTACACAGTTTTAAATGAAAGTACACAACCGTTTAAAAATTTGAGGTTGTAAGATTTCTGAAGGATGTCTCTTTGCCTCTTTTCATCTATTTAATGCATCCTTGCTAAATAAAAAAAGCTTTTTTTAAGCTTTTAACTGATACTGTATATGGAAAAAACATGCTTCCTGCATACATAATCCATATTTTATAACAATTGAAACAATTACCATATTGACTCATGTATATTAATTACCTCATGTGACATTTACTCAGTAGTTGTACTTCATTTTGCTAAATAACTATTTAACCAGTGGTACTCATTGCAGACATTACCATCTGGTTTAAAGTTTTTACATGCTCAGCTATTTTTCCTTGTTGCCAAGCAACATGACACTTTTATACTGTATTTGGGGAGGTTTACTATCTGCCAGGCAAAGATCATTGAAGTCTGATTGATAAAAATTAACAGCAAACTCCACCTTAAAAAAAAAAAAAACATGATTTGAGAAATCACCATTTGTGAAGCACACATGTTTAATACTTTAACTTAGATGTAAATTCAAATTATTAGAGAATAGTTTATGCAAAAATGAACATTTACTCATCATTAAGCTATCAAGGATGTAGATGAGTTTGTTTGTTGTTGAGAAATTGAGGATCATATCACTTGCTCACCAATGGATCTTCTGCAGTGAATGGGTGCCGTCAAAAAGAGAGTCCAAACAGCTGTTTTAACTATTTAAAAACATCTTAATTGTGAGTTTGTTCGTAGCTGTAATGTGTTTATCAGCTGTTTTGACTCCCGTTCTGACGGCACCCATTCACTGCAGAGGATCCATTGATGAACAAGTGATCTAATGCGGCATGCTCAATGAGCAAACTTATTTATGGATGGCATAGATTTTCAGAAGTTTTCTTTTTTGGCGGGTGAACTGTTCAATAACTGAGCAGTAATGGCATTTGAACAACATATAAGCTCTAAATGGCCTGCAGTTATAAACAGTTATAGACTCATCCAAATGCCTTGGCCCTCTTGCACGTAGGCATCTTGCTCACAGGAGGGGCTGAACAGCGCTAGCTGTGACCCAGCACAACATCTTCCCTGTGTTCTCAGCCTAAGCAGGAAAGACATTGGCAGGCAAAACGCAGACCCTCGCTTTGGCTCCGAATCCCCCCAGTGTCTATCCTTCCCTCTTCCTCTCAACTTCTGACAGTTTCTCCCGCCCAGCTGCAGACCCAGAGATGGAGCTAGACAGATTTGCGGTAGCACATGCTTTACTTTAAACTTTTGCTAATGACATTTGACAAACATGTTCCAATGCTTTTTATAAAGAAAATCATTCTAGTTTTGGGTAGAAGAGCTGTATAATTTTCTAGTTAATAGAATAATTTGAATAATAATGACTTGATATTGTCAGAAGAAAACAACTATAACAATGGAGGTTTGTTTGGTAACTGACAGAGTACATTGGTTTGAATCCCATAGTTCGACAAAACAGTTCAGATCCGCATAAAAGGAAGTTGAAAAGATACGTTTGCATCAACAAATGCCTTATTAGTTTTGGGTTTCAGTAGGTTTAGGGTTGTATTTGGTAAAGGGCATATTTCCATCATGATAGAGCATTAACCTTAAGCATTAACGACAGACCGAACCACCACAATACATACCTATAGCAAAATAATAAAAATGTGCATAGAGGTACATATTTTTTTATGAGACCAGGTTGGAAATAGGGATGTGCCCAGATAGTGAATCTGTATTTGGAAAGGAACAGAAAATGAAGAACATGTTATACGGTGCCACTGAAGGGACATGGTTAGCTGCCTGCTAGCGGTTGCCTGTTACATTACAGTAAATAAAATTTAACTTATCGCGTGAACAGTGCAAGGAGACATGACTGATGGGACGATGGCAAATGATTTGCACACAGAGTACGTGTGTTTGCGAATATCATACGTGAAAATTAGTCCAACTTTGTGCAAACGAGAACAGACGCTGACTGTGGTGTGGTGGCTGGTTTTGAAGTGCTCTTGATTAGTGTGGTGATGATTGTCAGGTGAACGCTGTGATTGGGTGGAGGCAGAGTCTGGTGTGTCTGTGACATCATTAAGGTAAGATTTATTCATATTAGTTAATTATATGAATTCTACATCATTTATCAATATAAACACATATTTTTTAAAATGTATACACTTTTCAAAACAAAAGTTCTATAAAAATAGTTCATGCACTGTAAACTAACTCTAAATACACAATGAAGGGTTGTATTTATTAACTAATATTCACAGAACAAAATCCTGAACAAGATTCTGTATGCAATGCATGCCGATCCATTGACATTACCAACAACTCAAAAAATATGTATGTTTATTTGGTTTGCAGTTCAGTTAGCTGGATGTTACTACCAAAAAAAAAAAAATATCAAGTTGATTACAAATTAAATTATGCAAAATATTCTATAAAAATGCATTCGAATAATGCGACATTAGTGCATATTTAAAATGCATATTTAAAAATGTCATGAAATCATGGTTTTAATAACTTAGAAAAATAGAAAAAAAGTAACCAATTTTGAAGTATAAGCCATACTGTATATAAACAATCAGACTTATTGTATTGTTTACATTTGAGAAAACCATGATGTAAATATGAGCATAATGTGTGAAAATATCTTTTTTCAAAGCAGAAATCTGAAATGGGTTATGCAAAATGTTTTGATGCAGTTTTAGCTGAGTTAGCTTCATATACCAATAAATGTAGATTTTTTTTATGGATTAAGTTGAATCAATGTCAGCAAAGCAAATAGTGACTCCAGTTTGGAGGTTGGAGGTGTAACTGAATCAGATATTGCCGTGAGAAATGCTCAGAGAAGAGATGAAGCTGCAAGCCGATGCGCAGACATCATTCTATCTGCACCTGAAGCACTTAATCAGAAAATCCATCAGACGATGACAACAGAGGTGGCCTCTTGTTCATAAATAATAACACACTGATCTGAAATTGAATGTCCTGCGTTTTATCTGCTAAAATGAGGGAGGAAGGATGTTTTTATAAATATATCCGATACACAGTAGCACAATTTGAGATTGTAAAGTTTCTGATAAAGTTGTACGATTTATGGTAGTATTTGCAGTACTACAAATAAAATGTGCTCAAATATTACACAGGAACTGATCCAGATATTGATAATACAGATAAATAATAAATCTGTATGTGCATATATATATATATATATATATATATATATATACACACACACACACACATATATATAATTACATAGAGAGAGAGGTGTATTTGGTTCTAGCATTTGCTTGTTTATAATCAAATTAGATTGTACAATGTATTTTAGTAGTGGGTTAATTTAGTTTTGATTATTTATTATTTGTTTTTTAGGAATAAAATCTGAAAGCAAACATATTTAAAAAAATATATGTCAATTAATATATGTAAAGCTGGGGATGTGCATATTCCAATGCCTGCCTTCTGATTGGCTGCTCTCTTTGACAGGCAGCGCTGGACACGCCCCCATGCTGCGCCTGGTGGTGTTGCATGTGCCCAAGTGCAGGCAGGCAGTTTTGAAAGCAGTTCTTGATAGAGACTACTGCTCCGATTCTACACTGGCAGAGAACGAGAGAGGGAGTGAGCGAGGGAGAGGGGAGAGCGAGCGAGCGAGAGACAGAGGGAGAGAGAGAGAGAGCTTTCTCCCTGTGCGCCGGGTCCACATTTGCACGATGGCATCAGATCCAGGGCTGCTGCCCCTCTTAGTGTGGACTATATCAATGCAGGTCCTGGGCTCCAGAGGAACGTCTAATAATGAAGGTAAGTGTGGATGTGCGGATGTGTGTGAGTGTGCATCATATGGACGGGAATTTATGTTGTTTTGCTTTCAGGTGACAGGGTAATATATATAGGGAGACCGGGGCTAGTTGTCACAGGGGGAAGTTGTCACAAGCTAACTAAATGATTTTGAATGTAAAGTTAAGCAAATGTGTTTTATCTAGCAGAAGGTCTTGAATTGTAACAGCTTTTGTTATTTTGTCCTCCAAACTAAAAATCCTTTCTTATCATATTTTTGTTCCAGCTGTTAGATAAACGCTGTAAAACAACAGTAATGAACATTAAAATAAAAGCCAGCTATGTAATGAACATAGATTAAGGTTTTAAAGACAAGGCTATTCTTCAGAAGTATCTAATTGGGGCAGGTTGTCCCAAGTTTTTGCAATAGTTTAATTTAATCAAGTTTTGCATAATTTGGATTGCATTTCACTGGAAAGCCTATAATAGTCTATTTAAAGGTATGTGACTATATAATCTATACGGTGTGACAACGTGCCCTGCTATCACTACAGGTAAATCTGTGTTTGGCAAACTGCCCAATAATGGTGCAAATAGCGTGATGTGTTAAAAAATATCAAACTGTGACAACTAGCCCCGGTGTTTTTTTTAATGATGCTTGGTGATTGAGTATTTGTCTGCATCACTGCAAAAGCCAGAAAAACTTTTGTTCGTGGGAGACGTGCATGTGTGCGTGCAGACAACTGCAAAACGATGGAAAGTCCTTGCAAATCATATAATCACATAGATGTGAGTGTGTGTGGGCTGATCTGTTGCTGCGAAAGAGGGAACACACCGCCTGTTCGGATCTGTCATTGGGATTGAACTGATGCCGTCACTTTTTCAGAGTTCTTCTGCTGGGCTCATCGGTGCGATAACATACACAAAGAGAGCGTTTCTGATTCTTGTTAGGGTTGCTGATAGAAGTCTTCCATCATATCACACACTACATGTGATTCTCAATAGCAGTAATCCTGTATTTTTGAGCATTTGATTTGCCAAAAAGAGGACTGTGGGGAAATATGTTAGATTGTGTTTTAATGATGTACAGCGCATCATATCTAACATCAGATCATTGCTTGAATTGTTGTCTTACACACACACACACACACACACACACAGTGCGTTCCTGTCTTGTTTAGTTGTCGGTATCCTCTGTGCTCTGTCCGGCTGCGTGGTTGTTCCGCATTATAACTGATTTTTAAAAATTAATAACCATGCATTTGTGTTATGTGTCCAGAGCAGAGTTTATCAAGCATTTCTCCACAAGAATATCTTCCCCTTTACTTCAGTAATTCGTTACATTAAGAAGCATCTCAGTGTGTTAATCAAGTGTCGCTGTAATTTTCTGGTTTCATACAGTACAATTTAACAATGCCTTTACAGTCTGATGATGTCAGCATGCTTATCACATGCATAATTGTAGGTGTTTGTTCATAAAATGTGCTTTTATCTTTTAGTATAGCTGAATAGAACATTCATTAACATATTGATAGAATCCTATGTATTTTTCTATATTTTTAGTTTAGAATTATTACTACAAATAAACTTAATCATACATTGTTATATTTTTTATCTTTACATATTTATCTATTTAATTATGAAATGCAGTGCATTATATATTGAAATGTACAAATATATTATAATGCAATCTTCCGAAGCCATATGTTCTGTCCTATTCTATTAATTTTACTAAAGTCTCAGATTCAGATTCATAAACAGCTGTACATCATTAAATTAGTTAATTGGTATACATAAAGCGTTTTAATTGTTGATACTAATTATCTGTTTAATATTTAATACATTGTATTCATAATGGAATGAATAAACATTTAAATATACAAATATATTATGAATGTATTCTATTCTATATACTATTCTATTCTTCGTAGATTATATTTAGGGACCTGATTCAGAATCATAAACAGTTGTACATGTCTAGATAACTCTCAATATTTAGTTGTGATCGGTAAATACATCTTGAAGATTTTTTCCCCCTTTTTCCAAATAAGAGACTATGTTTTAAACATCCATCCACAGACTCCCAACATCACTGTGTAGCATTATTGAAAACCCAGACTGTGGAATATTGCAGTCAAATGGTTGATTTCTGTTTTATTGTCATATCGTATTTGTTTACTATGAGGACAGGAGAGCGTTTTGACCTCGTGACCTTATCCAGCCTCTGGATACGTGACTGTTTTCCCCCGGTTTCCAGCCGTAGCATGTTTTTGATCCCAGGGAGAGGGTTTGCGTGTGGCGGAGGCTGCAGCTTGACACGGATGTTCCGCTCAGACACACTAAGTGAACACAAGGTTTGCGTGATATTTCTGCCTCTCCAGTCACTGTCACAAACAGTTCAATACAGCGTAAAGACCGCTGAGGTGAGAGAGAGCTAGAGAGGCAGTCTGAAAAACACTCCAGACGAGAGAATGGAGGAGACCGGGGCTAGTTGTCACGCAACAGTTTTTGAGACAAAAATCCAATGCACAAATGAAATTTAATATCAAGGTTTGTGTCTTCACAGGAACTGGCTTTCAGAAACGAACCCTCCTTGACGTAGTAAGAGACGTGACAACTAGCCCCGGTCTTCCCTGTGCAGTGTAGAAACAAATAAACCTTTCAATTTCACCTTTCATTTAACACCCGATGCTTTCAAAGACTTCTCTGCCGAAATTTAGTCTGAACGAGTTGCGGTGACAAAAGAAAACAAGGCACCTATTTTGAGCTCTCAATTGATGAGACGCATGTTTGAAATTCAAAATAACGGTGTTCTTTAATGCTATGCTGTTCGGTGCATTACCGCTGATGTATTTGGTGTTTTGCCAGATTGTTCCATTAACCTGCACAAAAGTCCTTTGAAAATCCCTGTCGAAAAGCATTTTTACCTGCCCTATAAAGTACTGTAGCTTTTGTGCGAGTGCAAAATTAAGCTGGAGTTGTGGAGTGCATAAAGCATCCAAGCGATTTTTCTCTGCCGTGACGATTGTTGTGCATATTTTGGTTAAAGTAGAACCGCTAAAACTCACTGCGTGTTTTGTCATTGTTCAAAAGGGCATAAGAAAATGTTGACATCAAATGCACAAAGAAATAGAGGGAGAGGAGGGATTAGGAAGAAGGAGCACGATAGTAATAATAAGAAGAACATTTTTTTATCATAAGCCATCCAATAATTGAATAGTTTCAGCTTAGATCAGGAGTTTGGTTGATAAATTGACCCAGTTTAAAGTCTTTTTTTTCCTTTTATGCTGAAAGACATTAACAGAGTAAGATATACCCAATTAATTTCACACTTCTGTCGACTGGAGGACAAGTGCGAGGGAAAAAAATAATGAAGTGACAAAAAACTTTTGTTAAGTGCCTTCTTGTCTGGAGTTTAGTTCTCCGCTGTGTAATTTTATAGACTGGCCCTTAATCCAGAACATCATTGGAATACTTATCAGTGGATCTGTGCAATCCATATGAGAAACCAAATCAATTTTACTCAGACAGTTTCTCTGAGATCCTTTGCATTGTGATAAATGAATGAAATCTTGTTTGAAGATTGACTTTTTTCCCTACATGATTGGCACCTTTCTGATTAGAAAAGATTAGCGTGAATGTTGTTTTGTCAAATATTCATGCTCCGCTCGGCTCTGATGATTTTACAGCACGCTCCAGTGTTCAACATTTTTTTTTTTTTTTGGTTTCTAGGGGTTTGCAGATGTAGGGAAACCCTCAAGGTCCTCGCTATAGTATTAAATCTCCTCTTAAATAACTTAAAAGTTCATCTTAAACAGGTTATACTGTCACTTTCTCTTATGAAATGATATTATGACTTCATTCATCTTATTACAAGATGACCTTAGTGCTCTGTAAAGAGTGACAGTACATGCACTGTAAAAAGATGATTGAAATCGTACTAAAAGATCATTTCGATATCACGTTTAATTTAATTGTTTACTTTTTTCAGTGTATATGAGCTACTCTTTTCTAATTCCTACTGTAGAAATTAACTGCATTTAATTTGGATTGAACTGCGTCCAATCATATATTTATGAGAACAACATAACAGATTAATTAACATTTTTCATTCAGCATACTCTTTTATCCAAATGACGAAACAAGCGATTTAACATAATAATAAAGTAGTGTTCAGTCATCATTCAGAATACTACAATTATGTCATTTTAGCACTATTTAGATACTATCATTATTTACACTGACACATTCACATTTTCTGTCATTCATTTTACTGTAGTTCAGTATTTGGTTTCTTGTGTGTTTTAGTACATTTGGTTGATATATATAAATATATTTTATATAAAGTCATTAAATTGTTTTAAATTGACTTAATTCTAGTTTCTGTTGTAGTTAACTGGTACAACTATGGTACAACACTATACAATGAGGTGTCTTTTATTAACTTTAATTAATTAACATGAACAAACAATGACCTCTACATTTATTACACTCTTTATTAATCTTTGTTTATGATAGTTAATTGTTCATTGTTTGCTCATGGTAGCTGCATTAACAAACACAACTTGCGATTTTAAAAATGCATTAGTAAATGCTTTAATTAACATTAACTAAGATTAATTAATGCTGTAGACGTTCTGTTCATTCTTTGTTTATGTTAACTCATGTAGTTAACTAATCTTAACCAATTAACCTTGTTAGAAAATGTTACCAGTTAACTAACCTTGGATAAGTTATAGTTGCTATATATCACATTTAATTAGTTAAAATTATGGTTATTTACTTTTATACCTAAAAAAAAGTGCTTTATTCCCAAAATCGTAGTTGATGTATTATGTTTGTAAAATCTGAGAATTTTGTCTTCAAGTGCAGCAAACAAAACTGCTGATGCGTTCTACTTTATATTTTATACTTGTGTAGTATGCGCTTGCATTTCTGCATGTAAGTTACATCAAAGCTTCGATTCCTTTAAAAGAGGGAAGAAAAAGGGACTGTTGAAGTGTGACAGTGAAAAAAAAAAAAAATCCCAAAGCAAATCCTTATCTTCCCACGGAGGAAACAATAATTCCTGAACAAGACTGTCAAATCCCTTTCGTCTCTTTATATCCATGCGGGAGGCCGAGGAAAGAGACGATATTCCTGCTCTGTAATTGGGGTCTCAGCATCACAGGGTTCATGCATGATTTCAGGTGGGTTACGCACAATTTCCCCAACGTGTCCTGCTGTTCTGAGGTCTTGCACTGCCATGCTTTTGCAGGATGCATTTGCTCTGATCTGTTTTGTGTTTTTTTACAGAGCATCTCGTGTTGATAAAATGACAGGAATGCAGTGTGTGAGATGCATTTTGATTTCTTACATGTCCGTTCTCGGCGTTGAGAAAAAGCAGAACCGAAAAACCTGCACGTGGCTCTCGCCCGTCTTGGGACTCTGATATTGATTGCGGTCCGTTTGTGACTTTGATTAGTGGGAATTCGGCAATGGGTGAGAGACACTATGCTTTTCAAGGGAGGCTGTACTGCTTTAGCATCTGACTGATAACACAAAGGATGTGGGTTCAGTTCCCAGAGGAGTACAAGAGGGACACTGAGATCCTGTAAAGATTTGCACTGCATATAATCTTACTCAGCCTTGGTTTTGTTTGCTGTTGCTCCAAAGTTTGGGGATAGTCATTGTTTGTACAAAAAAAGCAGCACAATTATTTTAACATTAATAATAATTAATTACAAATGTTGTAATTCCAGGTACAAATTCCTGACTAGGGCACATTTGGACCCATCTACTCTCATTTATTATTAATATTATATCAGTTATTTAGTAACTAAAATGTCAAAATTATAAAGATTCTTTTATGATATATTCTAGATTGCCTTTTATTCTGTATGTTTTCTCAACTTCCATCATGCTACGGCTTTCTGGGATGCTTTTTTTAGGTAACACTTTATGTTAAGGTGTCCTTTTTACATGTGTTACATGTACTTACTGTTATAATGACAATAAATGATGCACAGTCACTTGCAAGTAACCCTAACCACAAGTACATGTAGTTAATTAGTATTGCAGTATTTAAATTACACTGTAACAAGGACAGCTTAAAATAAAGTGTAACCCTTTTTTAACACTATTTAAGGTGAAGCATAATTGAAGTGCTGTTCGGCTGCTTTTCCTTCAAAATTCGACCGTAAAAAAATACGGTAACAACATTTTAGGTTTTACTGATATAAGTTACATTTACAGTTAAATGACAACATTTTTATTAACTGATTCAATGTAAATATACCAACCTATTAAAGTACTGAAATGTGTTTTGTACCTTTTAAATACACAGATAAGCACTAAATGCAGTGGCGGTGAGAAAGTCACATGATGAACCAAAGCTTACAACAAGCAGCTTTTATATATGAACATATATAGAGGGTGCTCAGTGTTATTCAAACACTAAACACCATTATGGTGAGACTACTTAAACTGAAATGTGCAATGAACATTACATTTAACACACAACCCTATAAACATAACTGACAAAAAAAAAAAAAAAAAAAAAAACTTAAAATAAACAGTTATTCAAAAATACAAAATCTAATTTAATCCAAATTTGAAATGCAATGCAGAAAATTCTGGGAATGTCAGTTTTCCTTGTAAATTTTACAGAAATGTACTATTTAACAGGTTTTTACCGTAGCATTTTCATTTTTTTTACCATTGAAATCACAGTCATTTTTTACAGTGTACATATCTGAACCTAATAGGTTTTGAAAAGCTACTGCCCCAGTGACAGCTTTTGTACCTTTATTTCTGAAAGTGTAGTTTAAGTTCATGAGAAACCGAAGTTTACTCAAATGTGTGCAAACGTCTCACTGGTAATGTGCGTTAGTTCTCTTTGCATGACTTGTGCGTATGCTATTTGGTTAAAGCCGAGCAATTACAGTATATATTTACTTAACATTCACCATCCACTCAGGAACTTGCTATGCTGAATTGTTTGTCTGAGGCACAATGTTATCTGTGCTCCATTAAACGATGGAGCATCTTTATCAGACAACACTGTGGACTGTCTGGGTTCACAGGAGTGCTATACTTGTACTACAAGGATTTCCAGATCAATACAGGCAGTTCAGCGCTTGTGTTTAGTGGCAGCCAGGGCTTCAGCTTGCTAAACAATGAAAAGACTCGATTCTCAGAAATAGCATACGTTATTTGATGTTGCTGAATGTATTTTGCATTTGTTCCCGACCCTGCAATGCAATGAGGTGTCAGTCCGTGCAATTTGCTCTCCTCCAGCTGAAGTACAAGCCTGAAAGAGACCTGAAACAGACCTGATGCTTGACGAGGAGAAAAAAAGAGCTCTTTTTTAGCAGGGAGGGAAGGAGATAGAGAGCGTGAGAGCGCGAGAACGAAAGTAGATAGATGGCATTTCGGCACAGTGGAAAATCGAGTGGCCCACAGCAGACATAAACGAATGGCCGTGTTGAACTTTATAGCAGTGCTTGTGCCGTGACAATCTACGGCTCCAGCCGGAGGGCCCGTTTCTGTCATGCTGACCAGATGCACCTCAGCCTCTCTGCGTGACAGAGAGCCCAAACTCCTCTGTGTGCTTGTGCTGCAGGAGCCCTCAAACAGTGATTCTTCACCCACAGAGACGCTTCCTCCAACGAAAGATCAGCCTGCTCTTCGATGAAGGAACTAATCTGGTCTGAAGTAATTGGATTAGGTTTAGTCGCAAACATTTATTAAACCGACAGTCGCCATTAATTGTGCCAAACCAGGATTACGCTTTATCTGAACAGACACCTTTTAAAGTTTTGTGCTTTTTAGCCAGAATTGTGCAGAATCTCACTGTTTTACATTTTTTATTTAGATTTTTGTTTTAATTATTAAAAATTGTAAGAATGAATTTTTTATGTACAGCAACTTACAATAATTGCTCATAATTAAGAGAAAAGTAAAAAAAAAATATCTGAAATTCTTTTAAAACATATAGGATTCCTGGGCTTATTTAATATGTTATATCATGTTATTTATATCTTTATAGCACAAAAAAATATAACAATAACACACACACACACACACACATATATATTTATCATTTATTTTTCTTCAGTTGGGTAATTTTGAGTAGGTTAAATATAACATACTTTTATATTTAACAAACAACAACAAAACCCCCTAGCTAATTATAAAATACAATAAAAAAACATGATATATATAAAATAGAATGACTTTAAAAAAAACATCATACAATGACATCATATCATGTTTAAAATGATAATATTCTGTTACTTTTTGACATTTACAATTTGACATTATCTTATATCTTAATTCCAAAAGTGTTTCATAACTGTATGAGATCAACATGAATACAAATATTTAACTTCTAAGAACTAATTTCTGAGTAAATTTTTTTCTTTTCATCATCTTTGAAGCGTTTATAAAGATTTGCAGATGCGTGAAACGAGATTTGAGTTTAAATACGGATTTATTGTGACATCAGGTCCTATTTAGTCTTTTTTAGGGGGCTCTTCAGGTGCTCTCTGCTGTCTGAGATTGAATTGGGGAATATTTTGAGTCGGGAAGATTGGTCTGTGTTCCACCTCGCTCTGCGTCACCACGCCAAACAGTGTGATGCAGTGTTCCTCAAACTCTCTCTGATCCCCGGTGATGGATTTCTCCCTCTCTTTTCATGGTGGAAATGTATTTTAAACCTTATAATCTGCACATAAATCAAAGGTTTAACCTAATTCAGTGATGGGGTGAACGTGGTGGAAGTCTACAGTGAGACCTCCACAACCGACGCGCGCCTTGCAATATCGATGCTTCGCGTTCGCACATTCATCACATTAAAAAGTGACGAATAAATTCATCATTTAAAGCAAGCGCAGATGCTACAGAAGGTAGAAAAATTAATAAAGATTATTTGAGCAGCAAACGGAGCTCATTCTGAGGGAAAAGATTTATTTAAAATCTCTTTCAACCCGTTGCATCAGCGTACAACAAGTTTTTTAGGCTGCGGCCCAGATTATTGTAGAAATAATGTAGCTTGCGCTTTAAAGGTTTAATAGAGGTCTGAGTGAGGCTTGATATTTCTCACGTTAAATAATCACCTGTTTACTTAAACAACACACTTTTCCAAGGCCTTAGAAAATCAAGTTATAGTTTGGTGATGAAAGAATTAATCTTTTTTTCCAAGCGTTTATTTTTAGACGTTTTATTGAGAAGCGTATAGTGCCATAATGTCATATCGGTGGTTTTGAAATGCATTGGCCATTTTCACTCGAGCGTGTCTCGTCATTTCACACATTGACGTGTTGCTCTATCAGCGGGCGATCGTTTAGTATCTGCTCTATTGTACTGGACTTATTTCCATTAAATGCTATCAGAGTGTATAGACTAACCTCAGTGCTTCCGATGAATGGCAGCCCAGCGCTAAAGCCTTTTATATGGATTAAAATATGTCTATCTGTGACTGTCAAAAACGACTTATCGTTGTTCATCTGAGAAAGACTCGTGTCGTGACTTATCCTGACATAATGCTATATTTGAGAAGTCATGCATTGCTGTGAAGGATTTACCGATTTAGTCAAATTATTTTGTCTGAGGTGTTGAATGCAAACAGGAATAGAGGTTATGTTTAGAAACTGTGAATAAGAACTTTAAAAGAAATTAAATATAGAGGCTTGCTTATGAATTTATAAGTAATGAGACACGACAGGGCTGTGAAAAAGTGTAAAAATGATCTTTCTGTGACTTTGAATTGTGTCTTTTAGTAAGAGAGGGACATATTAATTATCAGATCAGTTATTTGAGGGACCTGGTAGTAGTATTTTATTGTTTTGGTCTAAAGCGGGCATTGTCCAAATGTTACTGTATGTGTTATAGTATATTTACAAATATTTTTTTTTTATGATTCATACATTCTCAAATTTGATGTACACTTCTCAGCTATCAAATGTAAAAAAAAAAAAAAATGAATAAAAAGAATACTACTTTTGATTTAAAATGTTGTTTTCACAAGTCAAGCACATTTCTGTTTAATAGAAATATGACTTATTCATATGATACAGTATAAATCTGATCCAGTGTTTGATTGTAGCACTTTGTGTGGTGGTGTTATACAGTGTAATACATATGGGATCTCACTTGAGAGACCAATCGTCTTCGAGGCTTTTGGAAAAGGCCAATGAATAGTGGCGTGCAATAATCACAGCCAGGTGCACCTTATCACAGCATGAGTATAAGAGGGCACGGCTGGATTGCACATGCAGGTTTTTGATGAGGAGCCGAGTCGGCGTAAGCGCGACCCAGGGTCGTGGCAAAAGGATGTAACGTCTCCGTTCCCTCGTTCAGGGAATGTGGGTAACGTACGTAGCCTAGACGTTACCCTTTCAGTCGAATCACTTCGACGTTACATATGGGAACAGACCCATGGAACAGGCCACGACCCTGAGGCCGCGTTATGCGGAGACACCGATGCCGACAGGCAGGCAAGCGTGTCAGCAGGAGAGTCTGCATGTAACCTTCCCAACGCCCTGGGTGCCAAATTTAGGGGCCCCGTTGGGATGCCAACTTCTATCTTTTTTCCATTATTAAAAAATTGAAGCATGGGTTGGGAAGACACAGGCTCTGCGTGTAGGTCGTAGAACCTGGCGAAGGTGTTTGGTGTCGCCCAGCCCGCAGCTCTACAGATAGCTGCTAATGAGGCACCATGCACCAACGCAGAGCTCTCAGACCTAGGGGGCACGGCTGGTATAAGTAGGACAGGGAGATGGCATCCACCATCCAATGGGCCAGCCTTTATTGGAGACAGCATTCCCTTTCTGCTGACCTTCAAAGCAGACAAAGAGCTGCTGGGAGTGTCTGAAGCTCCGGGTGCGGTCAATGTAGAGGCTCAATGCGCGTACAGGACACAGCAACTGTAAGGCCAGGTCTGCCTCCTCCTGGGGCAGAGCTTGCAGGTTCACTACCTGACTTCGAAAAGGTGTGGTAGGAACCTTGGGCATGTAGCCGGGCCGAGGTCTCAGTGTTAAGTGAGAGTCAGCCAGACCGAATTCTAGGCACTCTTTGTTTACAGAGAAGGCTTGGAGGTCCCCAACCCTCTTGATGGAGGCCAGAGCAATCAGGAGTGCTGTCTTTAGTGACAGGTATTTCAACTCGACTGATGCTAAGGGCTCAAAAGTAGCCTGCCGCAGGCCGGTTAGGGCGACGGCAAGGTCCCAAGAGGGCACTGAGGGCAGTCTCTGGGGATTAACCCAAAGCGCACCTCTAAGGAACCTAACTATGAGTTGGTGCTTACCTAAGGATTCACTGTCAACTGCATCATGGTATGCCGCTATGGCAGTGATATATACCTTAATAGTTGAAGGGGACAGTCTGCGCTCCAACTTTTCCTGCAGGAAGGAAAGCACAACTGCAATCGAGCATCTCTGGGGGTCCTCTTGGCGTGAGGAGCACCAGTCGACGAACAGACCCCTTCTCTGAGCATAGGCCTGCCTTGTTGAGGGGGCCCTAGACTGAGAGATGGTGTTAATCACGGCTGCTGGCAGGCCAGAGAGGTCTGCTGCGTCCCGTCCAGGAACCAGACGTGCAAGTTCCAGAGATCGGGCCGCGGGTGTCAAATCGTGCCCATCCACTGAGAGAGACTGTCTCTCCTCAAGGGTATTTTCCAAAGAGGGACTGCCGCGAGGAGCATTAGGTCGGCAAACCATGTCCGGGAGAGCCAGTAAGGCGCTACCACCAGAACTTGCTCCTCGTCCTCCCTGATCTTGCACAGGGTCTGTGCAAGGAGGCTCACTGGGGGAAAGGCGTACTTGAGCCCGGAGGCCAGCTGTGTGCCAGTGCATCCCTGCTGAGGGGCGCATTGGTGAGGGAGTAAAACAGGCGACAGTGGGAGGACTCAAGGGAGGCCAAGAGGTCTATCTCTGCCTCGCCGAAGTGGCTCCAGATCAGCTGGACTACCTGGGGGTGGAGTCGCCATTCTCCAGGG
>JAUMHQ010000066.1:5374503-5384680 GCA_032361165.1 Enteromius paludinosus | reverse complement strand
AGAGCCAAGTCGAGCCGAGTCGAGTCGAGCCGAGGCGAGCCGAGGCAAGCTGGTACTGTGTAGTGGAAAAGCGCCATTAGTGAGAGGGATCTGTTCTGGGCCCACACAAGGATCTGGTGTGCCAGCTTGTACAAGGGGCGCGACCGCAGATCTCCTTGGTGGTTTATGTAAGAGACAACCGATGTGTTGTTGGTGCGCCCCAACACATGTTTGTCTCTCACGTCTGTGAGAAAGAATTTGAGTGCCTAGAACACAGCCAGCATCTCTAGACAATTGATGTGCCAAGAAAGATGGCGCTCTTCCCACAGACCCCGGGCTGAGTGGCCTCTTATGACCGCCCCCCCCAGGCAGTTAAGGATGCATCCGTCGTGAGCGCTAGGCGCCGACTGGGGACTCCTAAGGCTGTTCCCTAATTCAGGAACGCAGGTTTCCTCCACATGTCTAAAGCACAAACAGCTTTTCGTGAAACTTTGATCATGTGAAAAGGATTTCCCCTCAGGGATTTGCCTTTGTTCCTGAGCCAACACTTTAGGGGTCTCATGTGCAGCAGGCCAATCGGTATGATGTTGGACGCAGCTGCCATGAGGCCCAGCAGCCTTTGAAACTGCTTGACAGTCAATGACTGGCCTTCTTTCACTCTTGCGACTACATTGAGGATCGAGCAGGTGTCAGAGGAGCCGGCATCGCGATCAAATCCCACACTACGACAAGATAGGTGATTCTCTGAACTGGAGAAAGAGCACTCTTCTTGGCGTTCAGTCTCAACCCCAAAAGTTTCATATGAGCGAGGACGTCGATGTCTACTCACCTTGCTCGCCGACTGGGCCAAAATTAACCAGTTGTCGATATAATTCAGTATGCGGATTCCCTGGAGTCGCAGTGCAGCCAGTGCTGCATCCACACACTTCGTAAACGTACGGGGTGAGAGTGCTGGGCCAAGGGAAGTACCCGATACGGGTATGCTTTGCCCCCGAAAGCAAACCTCAGGAACGTCCCGTGAGAACGATGGATTGACACATGAAAATATGCATCTTTTAGATCTATCGTGACAAACCAGTCCTCTGACCTGATTTGTGATACGACTTGCTTCACTGTGAGCATTCTGAACTTCAGTTTCATTACTGAGCGATTCAATTCTCTTAGATCTAAAACAGACCTCAGCCCTCCATCCTTATTTTGGAACTATGAAGTAGCAGCTGTAGAACCCGCACTCTACTTCGTGAGGAGGAACCACCTCGATGGCCAGAAGAGTTTTTACTGCTTGTTCCAACACCAGAGCCTGCTCTACTACTTTTTACTATTTACTACTGTGGGCAAAACGCCCAAAAACTGTGGCAGTGCTCGCCGAAATTGGATTCTGTATCCTCTTTCTACAGTTCGCAGGACCCATTGATACACACTCGATAAAACCCGCCATTCTGCTAAGTGGTCTACTAAGGGAACCAGCCTCTAGAGGCTGGCCTCTGATATTACTGGAGGGATTAGAAGGATGTCTAGAAGCAACCCACCCTCGGGTGGAGTTGCTACGCGTCCCTCCTGAGAGCCTGGTGGAGACATCCACGCCCTGGAACAGCGGCAGGGTTAGTGGAGTGATCCCCTAAGGTCACCGGGTGCGAGCATGCACCATGTAATCTGTAAGACATTCTGTTCCCCGGTGGGGGCTGCCCTCTGGAGCCCTGAGACACTGACCTCAGGGCTTCTTCTTCTTATGGTCCTTTCTTCCTTTCTTCCTATGGTCTGTTTCTTAGTGGGCCAGTAACTTACTCTCGCAGCAACGCTCTGTTTTTGAGTGTCTCTGTACGAGGAGCTTTTTTGTACACGAGACAGCTCCCTGGCAGTCCCGTGTGCTGTGGAGCGGCGAGGGAGGTACCTTTGGAACGCCACCGCTTGACGTCGTGCCTCTTGGTGCCTGTCGATGACCAGGTTGACTGATTCACCAAACAGGCCCTGAAAACCAAGCGGGGCATCCATAAGGCAGACTCTGTCTCTTTCTTTGACTTTCAACAGAGTCAGCCACAGGTGTCTCTCTACGGCCACCATGGCTGCCATAGACCTGCCGATGGCACGGGCGGTCTCCTTGGTGGCACGTAGAGTGAGATCAGCAGTTTTCCTGAGCTCTTCCACCTGTGGAAGCAGGTCTGCCTGGTATGCTTGTAAAACACTCATAGTGTGCAAGCATGCACTAGCGTGACCTGCTGCAGTGTATCCCCTGCCCACTAGCGTAGATGTTAGCCTCAGCGGCTTAGTGGGCAGGGAAGGAGCCTTCAGAGTCGATGCCGCAGCGGGAGAGAGATAGCCCGCGAACGTCTGCTCTTCCTTGGGCATCTACTTATAGCCACTCTCTCTCATCCCCTTTACATTGCCGTAGCAATCTGAAGCGGGGACGAAGAGGCGGGCTGAATAAGGCTTCTTCCATGATCTAACAAACTCGGTATGCAGATCATGGAAGAAAGGAAGGCTCCTTTTTGGAGGTGTATGACGAGCCCTTAAATATCTCTCATCGAGTTTACTCTCAGTGGGCTCGTCTTTAATATCGGCTGGCCAGTCAATGTTTAATTTTGCTGCAGCATGAGTTATGACCTCCAGCAGCTCCTCATTCTCAGACTGGAGAGCTGCATCTGCGTGTTCAACTCCCATGCAAGCAACGCAGAGAGTGTGTGTATCCTCAGGAGGATATAACGCTTACATGGAGGAGCACACACTCTAAACTGCAAGCTGCTTTCACCCCTAGTAGTTTTAGCTAATTTCTTAGACAGATCTTCTTTTTCTTTTCTTTTTCTATTGCTTTCTAAAGACAGAGACACTTTTTGGCTTTTTTTCCACACACACACAAAAAACACAAAACGCTTCGCTGAATGACATGAAGCTAGTTTGCCGGCATTCCATGTGCTTATATGTTTCTTGGCTGAAGACGTCACCCGCCTGTGATGTCCCAACTCTTCATTGGCTGATTTCACATACGATTCAGAATGAGTTCCTTAAAAGGAACAATGGGGCAAGTGAACCTCGGAACAAAAGCTGATTTACCAAAAGCTGTAATACCAAATATTTATTTGATTTAGTTAATTGAAGTTAATTGATAAATTAAATCTACTTATGGCATTGTTTTGAAAGCATCTTCATTTTACAGCCTTTTTACACGAGTGTCTAAAACTTTGAACATTACTGTAGCTTTGCAGGCAGGTTCTTTGAGGCATCTTGGAGATGTTGCCACAGTTCTTCTGGATTTAGTCTGTCTTAGTTTGTTCTGTTACTTCATATTATTCCAGACAAACTCAATGATGGTCTCTGTGTGAAGCACTGGCTGTTGTCAGACTTCTTGTGTAGACAATAATCTCACTGCATTATTACAATGAATGACTAAAATAATAACCAATACGCTACCGCAAAAAAATAAAAATAACCGACTTAAAACCATTTTTTGTTGGTGAAAATACTAGTGACTTTTTACAAGACTTTTGCACAGTACTTTATATTTTAAGTGCTTGGCTATTATTTGCTGCCTTGTCATGTAGGAGGGTCAGAGAAGACAATGAAGTGTATTTAAGGGACTCTTCACTCACTGTTAGCATAACTGTATTTTTTTTTACAACAGAAAGAATGGATTTATCATCACAAGAATACGAACCCTCTCAGTTTTGTTTTCCTGCAATGAACAACTCTTGTCTTAAAGGCACACATTATGTTTTCACTCAGACTGTCGTGTATCTCTTATTGGTGTTTTCGATGGCCTTGACAATTCTAGGAAATTCGGTAGTCATCATCTCCATTGTGCACTTCAAACAGCTCCAGACTCCCACAAACATCCTGGTGATGTCTCTGGCTCTAGCTGATCTGCTGCTTGGACTGGTGGTCATGCCTTTTGCTATGATCCGTTCAGTGGATGGCTGCTGGTATTATGGAGATGTCTTCTGTTTAATGCACTCCACTTTTGACTTGTTTCTTACATCAGTATCTATTTTTCACCTCATTTTTATTGCTATTGATCGTCATCAGGCTGTTTGTTATCCACTTCAGTATCCTACAAGAATAACTATACCCATCGCATGGGTCATGGTGATGATAAGCTGGAGCATGGCTGCACTATATTCTTATGGCTTAGTGTTCTCAAAAGCTAATGTGGAAGGACTGGAGGACTATACTAAAGCAATATACTGTGTGGGAAGCTGCACTTTGCTTTTCAATGCATTGTGGGGAGTTATAGACACGTTAATAGCTTTTCTCTTGCCTTGTTCTGTCATGATTGGACTGTATGCTAGAATTTTTGTAATTGCAAAACAGCATGCTAGAAAGCTTGATGAGGCAAACCAGCATGAAAATGAGAATATGTTTAAAAGCTCTCGACGATCTGAACGCAAAGCAGCAAAAACTCTCGGTGTAGTCGTGGGTGCTTTTATTATTTGCTGGTTGCCATTTTTTATTAACTCTTTGATTGACCCTTACATCAACTTTTCCACAACACTTGCTCTCTTTGAAGTGTTTGTCTGGTTAGGCTACATAAACTCAACCATAAACCCCATAATATACGGTCTTTTCTATCCGTGGTTCAGAAAAACTCTTTATCTTATTATAACAATGAGAATATTTGAAACAAACTCATCTGATATCAATGTCTTCAGTGTTTGATTTCATTTTCATATGTGCCGCACAATGATACTTTGAAACCTTTGCAAATCACTAAATAAACTGTAAAGCAGATGCAAAATTAAATGATCTAAAGTCAGATCTCTGGCACACTTCTGAATGATGAAAAAATTTATTTTGAATTCTGATTTGATGATTCACATTTTTTAAATGTATATTTTATTTAGTGTTTAGTCTACATCTTCATGATTTCATTTTATAATGTTCATGAAACATGCAGATGGTTGCTCTGAGCAAAACAAAGATCAGATGAAGTGAGTCATACTGTTTTTATCCACTTTTAACTTTAACTTTTAGTATGCCCACCTTTTGGATACAGTGGTATCAAAATGCAGTACCCTCCACTAATATTAGCACCCTTGGTAAATCTGAGCAAAGGTTGTGAAGGTTGTGGCTGTGAAAATAGGGATTAATTACATGTCATTGTAATTACATGTCAACTATGTCAACTAATTCTCCTTAATTTGCAACTACATGTCTACTAACTGAACATTTTGACTGGATGAAGTTTTTGTGGTCCTACGCCTTCAACAGCCGATATAGATACATTTAGACCACTTAACATAGTGAGTGCTATCCTGTTACGCCCCCAGGCGTTCCTTCTGTCGTGTTTTGTTTTCATTTCTGGTTCACGTGCTCTGTGTTGTGTTTTCATCCTGTCTCCCTCGTGTGCTCTACCAATTGTAAACCCCGCCCCGGTCCTTAGCGTGTGATTGTCTGTCCAGGTGTTTTGAATGTTCTTGTAATTGGTTTGTGTTTAAATATTGCTGTCTTTCCGTTTGAAGTTATGTCCTGTTAAAGTTAAAGTTGCGTAACGTTATGTGTTCGTCTGCACTTACCTCAGCCCATTCGCCTGCACTCTTTGTACTCTGGATCTGTTTATTAAACGTTCGTTGTTTTGGAAACCTTTGCCTCTGAGACTCCTTGCCGCTGTGAACAAGGTAGCGACCACAACACACACTCGCAATCGTGACAGTAGCGAAGTTTGTGCTCTTTACAGTGTTATTAGACTTTAGCTACTTATATGATTATAAGCAATTGAAAAAACACAAATATCAGGCCATGTCAGAACTTCTCCAGACCCCCAAAACACCCTCAGGGTCCAGAGGGTTAAGCCAGTTTTGGATTGTATGAGGGAGTTCTGGGCAGACTTGGCCGACGGGAGTAAGTGGCTCCAGCGGTGCTGATCATTCAAGCTTTTGGATCTTGCACTTAGTCTGGCCATTAGTCTGGGGGTTTTACTCGGATGACAAACTGACGGTAACTCCAAGCATTTAAAAAACATGCCTTCCAAACGTGTGAGACAAACTAGGGACCCCGTTCTGAAACAATGTCCTCATGGCAAACCGACATTTCAGAACACATCCCTCAGTATAGAGTTTGAAGGAATGAGAAGGTTTGCTGGCTGCCTGGATGTCCAGAGACCAGTACTTTGTTAACTGAGCCCAGAAGAGTTAAGAGGACGGTACTAGGGCTGAACGATATTCTGTTTTCGCAATGTGCGCGTGAGCTATTGTCACATCGCCGGAATATACAGTATGATGTGAAGGGTAGAAGCCCATGGTGTATTAAGAGAACGGTAGCACACAGTACACTCGAGTTTGTTGTATGGCTTGTTGCTGGGGTGACATGCACATTCCGCGTGCCTGCACAGTGATTGGTTCGCTGTGCCGCTGCTCGCTGCTCGCTGCTCACTGCTCACAGCCAACATTCACAGCTAATAATGCAAAATGATTTCGTACCAAAACGAAAGTCAAATCAATCTATTTGGGACTATTTCGGCTACAAAAAGGAAGATGTTAACCCAAAAAGAGGTACTTTGCATGGAGTGTCAAAATCACGCTGATAATGAACGGCTCTGCCAAGTGAATGCGGCTCAATGTAAGATCACGCACCTGATGAAATTTACTGCTTACAGAACTGGCTTAACAGACAAGATGCGCAATACATATTGTGCGATGATTATCCTGCAGCCCTAATTTTGGTAACAAAAAGGATGATGCTGATGAACATCTGATGAACATAAGTAAATTTGTACACATCACAATGTATATCGCGGGAAAAAATATATTGCAATGTAATTTTTTCCCAATATCGTGCAGCCATAGACGGTACATACATTCTTTCTTCTGGGCCTCCCTGTGGAGCTTACTCTGTGCAGGTGGAGTCACAGATTCGGTTGGTGTGATTCCTATTGGATTGGATTGGATTTTTACCCACAAAGAAGCTTGAGGTGACTGGAGATGTGGACAGCCAGATGCAATCTTGGAGAGCCTCCTTGATGTACTCCTTCGAAGGTTCAAGATTCAATGTGTTTATTGTCATGTGAAGTTTCCCTGTACAATAAAATTCTTACTTTGCTGTCCACACTCAATGTCAAGACAAGTGCAAATTTAAAAAGTGTGTAAAAATTTTTAAAATAGAAAAAACATAAATAAAATAAATTAAAAAAAGACATAATAAAGTATAGCCTGTTGCATATATAGATATATACTGTGTACATTTGTATATGCAAGTGTGTAATACTAATACTGTGCAATACAGTACAGTACCAACAATACAGTCAAGTCCAATAATATCATTGATGAGTCAACATATATAAGTTATACATGTCTCTGCATATGAGTGTGCAATATTGGCTTTTGTGCAAACAGTAGCACGGAGTGCAATTGCATAATGTAAGCTGCTAAATTGAGACTACTTGATAATAAATAGCAGCAGTAACATTAACAATGTGCAATTGAGCTGTAGCAGTTCAGTCCACATATTCTATGAGATATGTGAAACTGTTTCATGTCCACTGGCTACTCGTTTAAAAGTCTTATGGCTGAGGGAAAGGAGGAGTCTCTTAATCTGGAAGTCCAACATTCCACACTCCTGTACCTCCATGAGAGTAGGAGTGTGAACAGTCCATGTTGAGGGAGTAGGGTCCCTGATGATGGAGGCAGCTTTCTTGTGGACTGCGGTGGTAAATAGTCTGCAGAGAGGGCAGTGGAGTCCTGATGACCTTCTCTGCAGTCCTCACCACTCTCTGCAAGGTGTTTGCGATCCTTCGCTGTCGAGCTGCCATACCACACAGTGATGCAGCTGGTCAAGACACTCTATTGTCAACACAGCTGTAGAAGTTACTGAGGATCTTAGGCGACATGCAAAACTTCTTCAGCTTCCTTACAATGTACAGCCACTGTTGTGCTTTTTTTACTTGCTGGGTGGTGTTGTGTGTCCAGGTGAGGTCCTCGCAGATGTGGACCCCCAAGTATTGCTCACCCTCTCCACCTCAAGCTCACGGATGTGCCACTGAATAGAGATGAACTATGAGAGGAGATGAGAGGAGAACTCATCAGCCACTGCTGATGAGTTCTCCTCTCCTTCCTCATATCAACTATCATCTCCTCCCTCTTGTACGCTGCTTAATCTCCGTCAGTGATCCATGCTATTACTGCGGTATCATCCGCAAACTTCACAATGATGTTGTCCTTGTGGGAGGCAGCACAGTGTGTGAACAGTGTGTAGTGGATGGGAATGAGAACATACACCTATGGTACTTGAGGTTTTATTTCCAATCCTGACAAGACTGGGGTCTGTCAGTGAGGAAATCTAGAACCCAGTCACAGAGTGTGGGGTGTAGTCCAAGCACAGACAGTTTGTGAGTGAGTGAGTTTGTTGAAGGCAGAACTGTAATCAATAAAAAGTATCCTAATGTAGGTGTGCTTGTCTTCCAGGTAAGAGAGGGAAATATGTAGAGCAGCAGCAATGGCGTCTGAGGTGGACCTGTTGGACCAGTATACATACTGCAGAGGTTCCAAAGAGTCTGGTATGCTGCTCTGAATGTGGGCCAGTACCACTCTCTGAAAACATTTTGTGATGATTGGAGTGCTACTGGCCTGTGGGAAGGGGGGGCGATGGTTGTGGTTTTGATGCAGGTTGGGACGGTTCTTTGGCTGAGGGAAAGGTTGAAGATGGAAGTGAGTACATCGATCAGCTGGTTCAAGTTCTGAGGGCCCACCCAGGGATATTGTCATGCCCTACTGCCTTGCAGGGGTTGATTTTCCTCAGCACTTTGTTCACTACAGATGACGAGGGGGGGGATTTTGGGTGGTCTGTGTCTGTATCCTCTCTGTGTTGATGCTGGAGGTCTCAAAGCAGGCATAGAAAGTGTTGAGGTCGTCCAGCAGACATCTGAGGTGCTGATAGTAGTATTCGTGGTGGTTTTGTAGTCTGTGATGTAGGTTGCAATCCTTGCCACATCCGCCCAGCATCGGCAGTAGAGTAGACACTGTCCAGTTTCTCTTTGTACTGCCTTTTAGCAGCTGTGTCATCACTTCTCACCCTGTACTTTGCAGCTTTGTACTCCACCTCATTGCCTGTTGTAAATGCAAGAGATTAAGCACTCAGCATGTGGCGTACCGGGCAGTTTATCCAGGGCTTCTGGTTGTGGAACTTTCTGATTTGTATGGTGACAGGGTTTGTTTGTTTCAGTCTTTGTCTGTAAGCTGGGTACAAGAACAAAGAGATGGGGTCTGACTGCCCAATGTGGGGTGGGGTGCAGCCCTATATGCACCACTACCAATTGCTACCAAGATGGCGGCGCGTGTAGATGCAGCGACCACACAAAATGCGGTGTTTTGTTCGTCTAGTAAGTGTATTTCTGTTAGTGTTTCTCGTCAGTCCACGTTGGAATATGTGTACAGTCGTCAGGCTCTCCTACACATTCGGAGAAGCAAGATTTGCCAAGCTTTAAACAAGAACGTTGAGTCGCTAAGAGAGATAGGACTTCTGCGGCAGCCAGCTAGCCGGCCTAGCAACTCACCGGACTCGCCTGCTAACCCTCCCCGGACAAAGAGGCGTCGAAGGCGGTGCGCTAGGACAAGGAAGCGGGGCAATCGCGGAGGTGTCCGAGTCAGGCTCGAGGCTAAGCCAACTCGCCCAGCCATACCATCGATACTCTTGGCCAACGTACGATCTCTGGACAATAAAATGGACAACATACGACTTCTGAGATCAGCAAATCGCAAAGTAAGTGACTGTTGTGTGCTAGTTTTCACTGAAACATGGCTAAATGACAACATTCCGGACTCGGCCATACAACTGGAGCAGCTAGCATGCTACAGAGCCGACAGGACTCTCGTAGACGGAGGCAAAACACGAGGTGGCGGGGTCTGTGTTTACATCCGCGACGAGTGGTGTCGTGATGCCACCGTAGTACGCAAACACTGCTCATCACTGGCGGAGTTCATGATCGTGAAGTGTCGCCCTTTCTACTTGCCTAGGGAGATAAGTTCGATCTTGTTGGTCGCTACTTATATTCCTCCATCTAGCAACAACAGCGACAGCAATGCGGCGCTAAACGAACTGTATCAAGCCATCAGTGAGCAACAAACGGCACACCCAGACGGTTTCATCATCCTCGCAGGAGATTTTAATCATGCTGACCTTAAAACTGTTCTCCCAAAGTTTCATCAGCATGTACATTTTCCAACACGGGGAGACAACATATTGGACCTGGTCTACACACAGGAAAAAGGAGCATACA
>JAUMHQ010000066.1:5309238-5327073 GCA_032361165.1 Enteromius paludinosus | reverse complement strand
TTATTTTTTGTGATGATGAAAAAAATTGTATGTATATATATATATATATATATATATATACAAAAAATAATAAATAAAAATAAAAAAATATTTTTAAAAAATTTATTAATCGCAAAAAAACTATATATATATATACATATATATATACTTTATTTATTTTTTGTGATGATGAAAAAAAAATTGAATATATATATATATATTTCAGTTTTTTTTGCTAGGCATTGACATTAACAGAACACTGTAAAAATAAGAAAAAACTAACTGCATGATAGGCATTATCCTTTTGCCGGCTAAACTTTCTTTAATTTGAAAATTTTTGTCAGACCCATATATATATATATATATATATATATATATAACATTTTTGCCATTCACTTTAATGTCTTGGCTAATCAAACAAATTTTACTATGATTACTTCAGAGACCGGAGTCATATTAAAAGTAGCTGAAAGGCTAAAGCCCCTGATCTATGAGTTCCTTTATTGAATTGTAGGTTGATAATTATGTTATGTCCCTGGAAAAGCCTTTCCAAATATTAAATTACTGTGTGGTATTTTCCATCAAAGAGGCGGTGACAGGGCCATTCTGTTGACAGGATTATATTTCTCATAGTGAAATCTCCCTCAAGCACATTTTACATCTATTCTCATACACACTGATTTTTCCACATTCATGCCTGCATGTTTTTTCCCCAAATAGCCATAGGAGAAATTTCTTACAGCATCCGACAAGTTGTCCTTTCCTAGGTGTGTTTAAAAGTCACCTTGAAACATCCATGTTGGCGAAACGTGTTTCAAAACCATGCAGCACGAAATGGCAGCAAACAAAAACAGTTGTGTTTTAGGTCCCAATATCTCTACTTCCACAAAAACAGGATGTGCTGGATATTGTGAGGATTTTGCCATGATTTCTCCAGCCTGCATGCACAGATATGCCTCCCTGCTTTAATTTCCCAGTGCACAATAAAAGGCGAACCCTCAGCTCTTCAAACCACCAAGCAGCTTATTATTAACAGACATCGGCATGACCAAAGAATTGCAAACAATATGGAAGCAGATGTTAAAATGTACATATGAAATGAGATGGTGGGATTGTTTTAGACTACAGTGATATGCACGGTCTCACGCTTTTCTAACATCTGTAACAAGCCAGAGGTGGTTTGATGACATATGAAACATAATTTAAAGGTAAAATGTGTCAGCTCGGTTGAAAGGAAAACTGGAGGGTGTAATCTACCCGTCGACTGTTACGACAGCAAAGTTAGGCCCTTGATAAAGTAGACAGTAGTGTCCTACAGCAAGGGAGGAGCGGTGTAGTCTGTGGTGTTCACTAGCAATAGAAACATAAGATTTAGCAGCCCGGAGTCATGCTTTATTTTTTAAAGGTGTGTAACCATGTTTCTGTTTGTATTTAAAGGTTTCTAAATTCATTTTGTTTGTATGCATAAAAAATATGTACCTCTGTGCACTTTTAGTGCAACACCATTTTATGTACCTTAGTGCACATTTTGCCAACGTTTTAAAGAGAAATGTCTATGCACACTGCGTTTGCGATTGATCAGAACTGAAATATTGGGGGACTGCCACCAAAAGGAATAAAAGGTGTCAGAAATGTTCTCCTTGTAGTGTTAATTTCTATTGGAAACTGCAGTGATATGTACTTATTGGTACATATTTCGTGGCTCGCTAAAAAGTACACCAAGGTACGTGTGTCATGAGACCAGGTAGAATATGAAAAAAAAAAGATTTCAAATTTGGAAGAAGAAGAAGGTTTCCACATAAATATTTAGCAGCACAAAAAATGTGACGCAATACAAGTCATTGGGCAACAGCTTTGCAAAGTGGTGCTTACGAAAGTCATCCCTGGGGCCGCTTTGTTGCAGCACAGAACCACATTTATGCATGTCTAACAAAGCTTCATTCCTGCCATTATTCCATGAATAGTTTCTATAAATATTTATTGTTCTTGGCGTGATGGCATGACTCTCTGAGCGTTCGAGACCATGTCACTAGGCAGCTGGCTGACTGTTACATGCACTAGCCATCAACCTCTAAACCATTAGACATGTAAAGCGCAGTACAAATGGAAAATACCATTCGCAATGCTATGGAATTTTTCAGTTTGGGGTATCTTATGCTCACCAAGGCTTCTATTTGCTCAAACATGCTGTAAGAAAAATACTGAAACAGTAGTGAAATGCTATTTTTTATTTTGTTATTTTAAAATTTAATTGAATGTGTTCAAAGCTGAATTTTCAGCATCATTACGACCGGGTCCATTTATGTTGTGATCATTTGTTTTTCAATTTGAATGAAATATGCAGAAACAAGAAAACGGTCGTTTTTTGGTTTATTCATTTGTTCAAAAAAACGAAAAAGCTCGATTTTCGTTTTTTGGTTCACGGGTAGAAAATGGATAAAAAACTCGAAATTTTATTTTCCACTTGTGGGCGATCATGACATGTCCCTTACCGCCGATTGGGCAACCAAATCTGAGCACATGACGTTGTCATCAGTTTGTTCAACTAAATAAAAGTCTGCTGCTTGGTCGTTACTTAAAACTTAAAATTAACAAAAAATGCTCCAAACGTTTTTTTTAATCTAAATTAACTATACAATGAAGCAAAATGTAATTATTTTGCCATTACACACAAATCTGAATGATTTCAGGCTAGTGCCTCAGCATCTCGGGTCAGGGCCAGGCTAGGGCATACAGTAAATCTGAGGCCGTGCAATAATAGACTATAGACTATACATAAAATGTGCTTGACGTACAACACACAAAGATAGCTAACTACTACTACACTGCTTTCATTCATCTTTATAAACATAAAATAATGTGAGAAGCACAGAGTAATGTGATTCTGCAACTAAGCATAAATTAAATTTCAAATCATTTAGTTTAGTTGGAAAATGTACGCCACAATTCTAAACTTAAGCTATCAGCTCAGGGTGCGAGGTGACAAAATTAGCCCCATGATCAGTGAAAAGCAGCATCAAAACCATGCCTAATACATATTTTACAGCCACTGTATGCAGTGATGCTTAATAAAACCTCAAAAGCTTCCTACCAGTGGCCCGAACTCCTTAACAGTTTTATGGAAAATAGTAAAATGCTAAATATTTCATTGCAAGCATTTCAGTAAAATTTAATTTATATTCAATAGGCTAAAAAAGCTTCAGTGGGGGGAAATTCAGCGGAAAGGGATTTCGAGCCTGGGTGCATATTATTATTTGTGAGATAAATATTTCTGTGAAACACGTTTAGGCTGCACAGAAAGCCGACATATTGATATATACTGATATAGCAGCAGAAGACTTTTATTTAGTTTGATCGAACTGATTAACTGTTTAAGTAGGTACTACATTTAAAATTGAACGTACTACTCAGCCATTAAAAAAGTATGTTCTATATAGTATGAATGTGGGTAGTATGAATGGAATTCGGACGTACTACATCCGCCATATTGATGTTGTCACGTGTCATGTGTCGTCACAATAGCGCGAATATTTAATCTTTCAAAAAGTCATCAGTTTACTTAGAATGTATTAAACAAGTGTCATTTTATCATAATAAACAGCATTTTTTTCCTGAGGTACGTACACTTGAAATGAGTCGCGTCTCAAGTTTCCGCCATTTTTCGAATATGACGCCTCCTCTCCCGGAGCCTTATGGGATAGGAAAGTGTCCATGGTATGCCTACTATAGAATTTGCTTCTCGCCTACTGAATTTCGAATGCTATGAATTCGGACATACTACTCGCCTCACATGCTGTTTTTCACGTACTATATAGTAGGGAAGTAAGCGATTTCGGACGAAATTTCAGTCGTTTATCCATTTTCTACCCATTAACCAAAAAACGAAATCCAGCCAAAATCTCTTTTTTTTGAACAAACGAAAAAACGACTGTTTTCTCGTTTCTGCATATTTCATTTCAAATTGTAAAACAAATGATCACAAGTCTTCAGAAATCTAATATTCTGATTTGTGTGGAATTCATGATACATTCTATTATAACATTATTGTCTTTACTGTCAAGATTTACTGTTATATTAATTATCAAGTGAATAAAAGTATTAGTTTTCTTTTAAAAAAAATCTCACGGATGGCAAACTTTTGGATTTGTAACTGAAAAGTATATCCCAGGCTTAGTCCAAGCAATAGCTTGGATGTTGGCCAAAATAATGTTTGTCATAATCAACATTATGCCACAGGTGCTGTCATTTGAGCTTAACTTGAATTGACCCCAGGATATATATATATATATATATATATATATATATATAACATCTTCATCAGCAGCAAGACAAACCATCCTTGATATCGTTGTGTGAACCCTTTAAACAAGACTGAATGCATTCATAAAGAGCATTAAACCTTGCTTAAAAGATACGATTTGACCACCAAGTTGGTTAATGTTGTCCTGCATGGTCTTTTTGAGGAAGCTGTCCCCATTTGCAGTTCGCCCAATAAGCACAATCACAAACATGTCAGTCTTTGACACGGCATATATTTCAATTTAACATACATTCATATGAAATATAGTCCTCTTCAGTGTATAAGTCTTTACAAACCTATGTTTCTTTTAAAAGCATACTGGATAGCAAGTTTTACTATAGAAAAGCTTGGAGTTATGGTATCGTACAGAAATAATTCAGTCTCTCGGTCTGACTAATGGAGCAGGGAATGCTGGGGGATTTGTTTATTTGCGGTATGTGCGTCTGGAGTGGAAAAGTGCTAGGGTCATCGTGCACAGAATCCATGGTCCAAGCACCCCAAGCGGGTAAACAATTTATGTTTGTCAGTTTTGCGCCAGATGCATGGTTACAGCTCAGCACCAATCATCCGTCTGTGTCAACAGCTATTTAACTAATGACTTTGATTTTCAAACAGCTTGCTAACACTTATATTTCCACTCCGGCTTGTTCGAAGCCTGTTCGGTTTGCGTCCCTAGTAAAGCAGGCCTCGCTTTAATACTCGCTGAACATTATCGGTGAGTGATTCTTGAATTCAAGTAGCATCACAGGAATGAGTGTGGAAAACTCTATGGAAAGTACATGTACACCTGGACTGCATATTTTAGTCAGTCCGAAGTCCATCTTTCAGGATGAAACCCTAAAGCAGCATTAACGATGAAAAGGCTTTTAAACGTTGACCTTTCTCCATGATCCCAATGGCACTCCTCTGGTGCACGTCACATTAACAAAAATTCACTCTCTATTTGATTGCAATAAGTTAAAAATAGATAGATATATATTTATATATAAAAATAAGAGAGCAACCACAATTAAAAACTGAACGAGAAGAGAGAAAAATACTCTCAATTGGGACCTCGGGTATATTCGCCCCTATATTTTAAAGTCTCATGTATGACATGTTCCTCTATTGTCGCATGAAATGCTGGGGAATTCGTCTGGTTTCCCTGTGCATGAGGATAAGTTCTGCAGTCTGGATCACCGACACGTGTGCATCTCCACCATCTTGCGGCACTGTTTGCACTTGACGTAGCAGCACCAGTGGAACTTGCAGCTGCAGCGGTCCACCACCTCCACCTCCTCCGTGTGGAATCCACGACCGCAGCACATGAGCTCGCAGCCGTCGATGGCCTTCGAGGTCTTGTTGCAGAAGCGGCCTGCGGTTCCCAGTATGCCTGGAGTTCTGGGGTCGTGTTCGCAGAAATCTGGGCTCGGTTCCAGGTACACCAGATCTTCATCTGTGTGCGGCTTGAACTGCGAGTTTCGCGGAACCAGGACCTTGGTGGTGCCCACTTTGCGCACCTCCACTTCTGTTGCACCGTCAAATTTCTCCTTGATGATGTTGCCCACTTTGCGGAATGGGGGCATTGCCTTCCAGCAGGTTTTTACCTCGCAGGAACCTGAAACACCATGGCACTTGCATTCCACTCGCATGTGGTTCAGAATTGCCTTGGGATGGTAAAAGAGAGGTCATTTGTTAACAAATTACGAATGATGGAAGCGTTCTGCATGATGGATGTTAAGCTTCTTACCTTCCTCCCTGCTTCGTTGTTATGAAGGTTCATTAACGCTCTGTTGGAAGACAGTCCTTTACTTCGTTCTCTCACATCCACAAAGGACTGGGAGAAAGCGACCCCGTATGCAATGTTATCCGAGCATCCTGACCATTGGAACCCTGTTGAGATAAAGGCGGTTAAAGAAGTGTGATGAGAAATCAGGTGTTTTATTCATCCATCTGGAAACAAAGGTACTGGATGGACAGTTTTTTCCAGGTTAGTGACATCAGGGGCCAGATCAGCTTATGCCAGCGCAAACCTTCTTTTGGCGTTAAAAATACTGTCAGGATTTACTTAAGACATGCAGAAAGAAGTTAGTGTTGAAAAGATGTGGACAGTTATTTTCGCAAATCACCTTATTGAATATGCATTTGTAGGAGTTTCCCTTTAAGTTGGTAAATTTATGGGTATTTAAATGAGTCACGCAATGCATCTTACTAAGATATTTGCTCTGAATCATCAATTCACTGGTATTTGCGCTATTATTTAATATAGGCAGTAATTTGCACTGCTCTAGGTGGGTTGTGCTCTAATGCCAACTTGCCCTGTTTAGTAATAGGCCCAAGATCTATGAATGGCATTAATGTAATTTGTAATTTAGAGACACATACATGTAAGTCGAACTGTGTATTTGACTGCAATTGATTTCTGTATTTTTCTGTGATTTACTTCAGTTTTTCAAACTCTTTGATGCTTTTTTGATGTATCGTGGGGTAAGTTGACCCACCCCCTCTATCTTGGCAACTGTAAACTTTTACTGTCATGTGACCTTGTATTTTGTATTTTTCCAACACATTGGAAAATAAATTGTGGGCTATATATAGAGAGAGACAGAGAGAGAGTTAGTATGTAGTTTATTTGCTAGGGAACAAGTACACTAAATCCTTCTCTGATGCAGAAGATGCTTTTCACTACATAATAATAAGACCTTTTCACCCATAGTCCCTAATGGCCTTTTCGACACTGCAGAAAAGCTTCCATGCCAAGAAACGTATGATGTTTATTAGTTTCAGTGACCTCATTCATTATTTCAATTCAGTTTTTATGTAATCTTACTCAACAAACTCTGTTTAGGCTGTTTTAGGGAGGTTTATCATTTTGCTGTTTAATATTTTGTTTCAGAAATGCACAACATTGAAATTTAAACTTCATTTGGTTAGTTTTTTGTTGCTTAGGTTAGCTTTAAGTAAAATTAATTAGTTTTTTTTTAAAGAAAATATGACTAATAAATTAGTTTAAAATAATATATGCTGTGTGTGTGTGTATATATAAATATATATATATATATATATATATATATATATAATGCTTTTTGATTATTAGTTGGATAATTTTTTATATCCTGTTCATAAAATACACCTATAAATAACAAATTGTTATTTACCACTTTATATATCAGTCAGATGACTCTTCATAATCTGCCATTTCTTACGCTGCAAGGATAAGCTGCACAATTCACCTTTTGATCTGGCTCTGAAATACTTTTTTTTAGCTCTTTTAATCATCATAGTCCTAATCATTTAATTATAATAATTAACAGTGGCTTCACAGCAATCAATCGTATCATCATAATCATAATCACAATTCAGTCATACCTTCTGGACTGACGCCGTGCACATTGCGGTCGCAGCCACACTTGTCCAGCTCTCCACTGCTGCAGGCTCTGGTCACTGCAAAGGCTACGCTAGCAGCAGATATGGCGTACACAAATGCAGCTTCCCGTGTACCTGTGACACAAATACACAGCCATGAAGTATGCACACAGTTTTAAGCGTGTCCAGTTGAATTAATATGAGGCTACTTACCCTGTGTGACCACTTTGCCAAACACAGGAACACTCTCCAGCGTCGAGCAGTTCCAGCGTCGGTTGCGGAACTGAAACTGGCACTCGTCGATGGCGAGCTGAGCGCCTCTGCGGACCGCGTCCATCACCTCCACGTTACGCTTGCAGATCTGAACCTGCCTCTGGATGAGTCCTCTGAGCTTCTCACAGGTTTCTTCATCCGAGATGCTCCCCACCGATGACAGCTTTGCTAGGTATCTGAGTCAAAACAAAACAAAACAGTAGAGTTTTGATCAGTAAATGTTCATAATAATACAGGCATTTGTAGTCCAATTCTTCCTATTAAACTTTTCATGAAAACTTTTGCCTCAATAAACCCCTAATGTACTACTTATTAATAGTTAGAAATGTAGTTTAGTTATGAATATGTAGTAGAATATGTGCTTTATACATACAGATAAACAGTCAATATTTTAATAATAAATATGCTAATAAGCAATTAGTTAATAGTCAGAATTGGTCCTTTAGTCTTACTGGAAAACGAGTTAATATTATTTGCAATATTAGAATGTGAAATGTTATGATTTTTATTTATTTATACATATATTATCATACAGTATTTATCAAAATACATATCAAAATCTCTGAATGAAAGTATTAATTTATTTCTTTAATTTGTATATTTGGAAAAATATTAATATTTTAAATGAATCTTCAAAGAATCTTGAGGAAAAAAATATGTATATATACTGTATATATATATATATATAGCACAAACAGTACAAAAAACACTGCTAACATAAACAGCTTTGCCCTCCTTTGCGTTCTTGGAAAGCTCTGCTGGACAGATGATGTAAGGGTCATGTTGAGAGACGGATAGAGACTATCTTCATCCATCACCTCCAGGGCCAGGGGGTCGGGGCAACACCATCTTTAAAGGGTCTTCTGAGCTGCATCTCTTTAAGGCACTTTATAAAAATAGTCCTGTACAGTCATCGCACAGGTTTTCATCCGTACACACCAAGCTTGGTCTCATTATCATCAAGACTGGTGGAGATCAAAGTCTCGACTGTTTAAAGTCTGCGCAGATGCATTTAGACAGTTGCGTGCAGGTGATGTTTGCAAAGGCGCTCACGAATGGGTTTGTTTTGCATTATTTGTTTCTGAAGGTCTTTTTGGTGTGGTGCTGGGTAATTCCAAAGTGCGCCCAAGTGTACCGCGGGTGGAGGTCTTAAGAAAGGCTTTGAAGGTGCTGTGCTGTAAATACTCATTTAAGTTGCAAGATCTGAAGCAACATTTTAATAAACAAATTTAGTCTTGACCGTATCTCTACACCTAAACCTAACCCAAATCAGACGTAATGATAGATGAATGATACTGATTTACAAGCTTTAAACAAAAACTGTAAACTGGTTCTTCAAATCTGATTGGTTGTTCCAGGGTCAACAAAGATGTTAACCTAGGAACACGTCGAACCCAGGTTCTGCAGAGTTTTGCAGCGATGCAACCATTTTTGGTTCTCCAAAGAACATTTCATGGAAAGAACCTTTTTTTCTTTTCCTTACTCTAAAGAATATTTTAAACATTCTATGGAACGGAAATTGTTAAATGTTCTTAATGGAACCATTAATGGCAACACTGCAAAAACAAACAGTAAAATGATTCTTTTTTTAAATTAATTTCACAAGTTTTAGTAAAAGCTTGTTGTATTTATAATAAAGGATGTGTTCATTTTAAAATTCTGTAGTTGAGATTTTTACGAGTTTATTTTGGTGATGACCATCAATTGTTAAAGAGATATTGTAACTGATGTAACCCATAAAATGTAGTTTTGTTGGCATAGAGTATTATATTTAAACTGATTCTGTGATATTCAACCATATTTTTCACCTGAAAACAAAAAAAAGCAGTCACATATGTCAACTTTTCAAATCATGAATGTTCAGTTGCATTTAACGTTAGTTCTACAGACTTAATCTGTGAGTTTGACTTAACAAATTTGATGTAACTGGCCTCGATTGTTTCCTATCCGGATTTAAAGTGAACTACAGAGCTTTTATTTTTTTTTGGTTTCAAGCAACTCCCTGCAGCTGGCAGCGGTGCTTCCCAACCCTCTCTGCTGTTGACAGGAGCTGATTTTGAAGGACACGGCTGGGGCAGATAAGAAACAAACACCTCCTTGTCCATGGGACCATCATCTCTGCTCTCTTGAGCTTTGATAACGCACTCCTGTCCGGCCGAAAGATGAAGCATGACATCAGCGGAACGGCCAGATGCACATGCATTCTGCTCGGAGGGTGTTTGACTCTCTTTTTTTTTATCGCATCTGTTGACGATTGCATGTTCTTGCATGCGTGTTTACAGCTTTTGTTTGTTTCACCAGTAAATTAGCTCTGTGATCCTGACCTGATAATGAATCTGGCAGCCAAATGGCAGAGGAGGCCCATCCGTTCTGGCGGGATAAGCGCTGGAATATAATATATCAGTGCCAGATGCTCTCATAAGACTCGCGCTCGTATCAAGCTCGGGATTTGGACAAACAGACACCTGAAGAACTGTCTGGGAAAAAGATTGTCTGAGACCTTGAGAGAATCTTGTTTTCACTGCTTTCCGATTCTAGCTGCTCGCCAATCGCAGTGGTAAGTTTGGGAAAACAAGGGAAGCCGACTGTGGGATTTTGTGAAAGAATGGGAGATGCCTTCCTCTGTGCTTTCTGGGAGGTTTTTGCGGGAGCATTCCACCTGGAGCACGGTGCCTTCTTCCTTTTGTGTCATGTTTGTGTTGTATTACATTGCCCTGGCCTTCGAGCACTGTTGGCTCCAGATGGCTTAGCCAAGCGCGACTTAGCACGCAACCATGCCGTACGAGAGATTTTGGAAGAGAATGAAAGAAAAAAAGAGCGTACGTGCACAGGTCGTGCACGTATAAACGCACTTAAAGTTATATAACATAGACTACCATTCATGCTCACCAAGCCTGCATTTAACTTGCAAAATAAAATTCCAAATAGCTGTTGTGTCTATTTCTTAATATGTTTTAAAATGTAATTCATTCCTGCTTCCTTTTTTTTCAGGATTATATTTCACAGCTTTTGAATTGTAGTGTATAGATATATGTTGCAACCCACTTCCTCTCAGTGTCTTGAGTTTATTGAATAATCAAACGATGGATGTTGACATTTCCTGTCTCTCTGCTGTAAATCGCTGAAAGTAAATAGCAGACCTTGTTCAAGCTACCGACAGCAAGTAAATATGCGTGCTACGGCGTCCAAGTGCCACAATTTCATGACGTTTACCATAATATTTGATATTTACATATTTGTCAGCTGTGCGTCACAGGTCTGCGTATTAAAAGCTGCTTCTCTGAAATAAAGTCAGTGTTAGAAGCATTTAAGGGAACTGATGCATATTGGGGCTCCGTATTTCACCCATGTATTTCCAGTTTTATTATAATTATTTTTAAACACTGCCTCCATTTAAAGATATTTAATGTCCCTCGTTTTACTAAGGAGTTTGTTCTGAACAGAACACTATTGCTGTTACTATAATTCATGAATGTTGGCAATGCTCATACTTTTTCAAAAACTCGTCCTGCACCATTTGTGGCACTGACAGGAATGATATATTAAGTTTCCTTAAATTTTCCTTTTCTAATCAATCAGATTCGATTTTCACAGGGCAGATGATGACTCTCAGAACCTTAAACCTCCATTTATTTGAGTAACGCTACAGTAAAATCAGTAATATTGTCAAACAGGATTACAGTTTTTAACAGCTTTCTAATATAATATATGTGACCCTGGTCCACAAAACCAGTCTTAAGTCGCTGGGGTATATTTGTAGCAATAGCCAAAAATACATTGTATGGGTCAAAATGATTGATTTTTCTTTTTTTGCCAAGTAAAGATCATGTTTCATGAAGATATTTAGTCAATTCCTTACCGAAAATATATTAAAACTTCATTTTTGATTAGTAATATGCATTGATAAGATCTTCATTTGGACAACATTTTCTCAGCATTTAGATTTTTCTGTACCCTCAGATTCCAGATTTCCATGTAGTTGCAGCTCAGTCAGATATTGCCCTATCCATCCAAATCATACATCAATGGGAAGCTTATTTATTTCATCTTTCAGATCATGTATAAATCTTAATTTCAGAAAATTAACACTTATGACTGGTTTTGTTGTCCATGGTCACATATTTAAGAAACACTACTTATATATATGATGCAAAGCTGAATTTTCAGAATTTTGCTGCTCCAAAACATGCATTATTACCAATGTCAAAAATGGTTGTGCTGCTTAAGATATTTGTGAAAAGTGTTATCAAAAGAAAAGCATTTCTGTGAAATATTAGCGTTATAAATGAATTTACAGTCAATTTAATGCATTTTTGCTAAATAAAAGTATTAATTGTGTGATTCCACAGTAGTGAGAAAATGATGACAGTCAAGATTGAAAATACAATCAAGATGTCCTACAAAAAGGAGCCAAGATGTGAATCAATCATCCATCACAGAATGCGACATGTTTTCAGAAACAGATGTGTCATTCTTGCACAACAGCGTTTCTCTCATAAACAGCTCGTGTTTCCTCAATAACTCAGTGACTCATTGGGATTTCTAGGTCTTGCAGACTATTCACAGCACATGTACCAAAAAGTCATTTGCTCGTTTGCTTTAAGTTACCAGCGTTCACCTGTTTCCCGGCAAGAGTCTTATTGCATTTACACTATAGTGGATGTCTTTAACTCTAGAGGGCAGTATTATCTAATTTATTGACAATATCCTAAAAGATTAGCACTACAATTAACTGAACATGTCAATTAACTTCAATCAGTCATATTAATTCCATTTGATGTCCAAGAAGAAGAAAAAATCACACTTATGCTATTTTATTTCCTGGGTTGAACGTACCAGATGTTCATCATGAAGACAATTTCTTCAGAGACGTAAATACAATAAAATAGTAAACTGATAATCTATACAGATTAGTTCAGCTTCACTTACTGTCCTTCAAAACCAAATGACAAAAGATTAGATGTTTAAATATAATTTACATCGATTCAAGAGGTAGACTGTAGATTATTATGTCATATTCAACATTTTATTAGGCTAGTCGAGTAGTTTTTATTTTTTATTTTTATCAAATTAACCTTTTAATAGGCTGCTGTATGAGCGGCGGTATGTGACAGCAGCTTTTACAGCTTCATTACCCTGTTGTCACTGGTGTTATTTGTGTTATCAGTGCTCGGCGCCAGGATGTATTTCGCATTAGAGGTTTCTCTCTTCTCATGTTGCTCATCAGCTGTGAACTATTTATTGACCGTCCCATGCAAACATCTCGACCACTGTTCTTTCCATCCCATCCAATGAGAGATCACTTCCCAAACAAATACAACTGCATGGTTTGGCATTATATTCAGAATCGTAACCGCAAGTGCTTTTTTACATTAGTAAACCTTTTGTGACCTCAGCATGTCAAAAAAAAAAAAAAAAACACCATGCAACTCTTTCTTAAGTTCTGAAATTGTTGCATCATGACACTAGAAAAGGACAGTTTAAAAAAGTTTCCTTTTGTTGGTTATTTAAAGGAATGGTTTAGAATTGGAATAGTTCATTAAAATGTTCAGAGGCCAGTTTGGAGCCACTGAAGTGAATGGGTGCCATCAGAATGAGAGTCTAAAACACACAATTACTCACAAGTACTTCACAGGACTTGTCGTTTAGCATCTTGTTAAATTAAAAGCAACTTGTTTCTGAGGCATTCTAACTTTACCCCGTCACTTTCTCCAGTGAAAAAGTCCATCCCTTGTTGTCGTCTCACATCAAAATCCACCAACATGTTGGTTTCGTTTTGGGCTCTTGATCGGTGCATATTTATTTCCTGATAACTGTTAGTATGCAGAGAAGGCTTTTATTTTAGCTATAAGCCAGTTTGAAGTTAAAAACACCTTAATGATGGATCCGTTTTTCTTCAAGCAGCTTAAACATGCAGCTTTTCACTTCACAAGATGTTAATTGACAGCTGTTTGAACAAATGATGTACATTTCTCCACACTGCAAAAAAATGCTTTCTAAGACAAGATTTTTTTGTCTTGTTTCCAGACAAAATATCTAAAGATTCTGAAATCAAGGAAGAATTTTCTAGACAAGAAAAAATTACTGTCTTGTTTTTAGAAAAAAAAAAAAAAAAACCAAGCTAAAATTAAGTAACTTTTTGCTTAGAACAAGCAAAATAACCTGCCAATGGGGTAAGCTAAATATTCTTATTTCAAGATTATTTTGCTTACCCCATTGGCAGTTTCAAGTAAAAACTCATTTAATTTGAGGTTGTTCTTTTCTGAAAACAAGACAGTGTTTCTAGAAAATCCTTCTTGATTTGGAAATAAGACACAAAATCTTAGAAAGCATTTTTTGCAGTGCGAGAAACAAACTCATCTATTTCTTGGATGGCCCATATAGGAGCAGATTTTCCTGGTTGAACTTTTGGATGGATGAATAGAGTCAGGATTTTTCGTCTGCAGCAGATAGAAAAGACACTAAGTTGGAACAGACTGAAAGTTTGGTGAATGTCATTTGAAATGTTGATCCCGCACCTTAAGGATTTTGAAGGTTGATCAATCCCAGCATGCTAACTTCTGCAATAGCCGTTGCTTATTAAAATGCACCAGAATAACAATTGCAAGCCACTTTATGGAAAGTTTATTTAGGAAAAGAGTTAGTTTAATAATACAATACAAACAACCTGCAAATGGTCATTCATAAAATATTATAAAGCAATGCAAGCTCATATTTGCATGAACAAGCACGCGTTGTTGATGGAGGTTTGAAGATGTGCAGGTGCAGAACCGCTCTCGTGACCTGCACCTGCACCTCAACCCTCTACAGGTGCTGATGGATGTGCTCAAGAATAATACATTCACACAAATGAAAAGCTCTCGACTGTACATTTAATTATGACTACTGAGTAAAGAGTGGACTTTTACACCCTAGTAAACAGGAGAAAGTCATTTAGTGCACACTTGACTCTTCATAATAGAACTACAAAGGCTTTACAGCTTAAGCACCAAAAAAAAGTGTTTCTCTCGTTGTATGAAAGTTTTTATTCTAGTGCTTTAATGAGCTCAGAAGCCAAAACGCTGAACTTATAATGAAACGTCTGTAATGTTTTAAAGTCTACACCTAACCTACTACACAGCAAATGTTTTTTTTTTGATTTGCTGCACAATAATTCACGGGCTTCTTATATGCAACCAACAGGAGACAAAACAGAAAAAGTTTGCTTACTCAGTGCTACCTTTAATCTGATTCTATCTGAGCCAGAACACGAAGAGTGTGTTTTCTTAATCTTACTTTGCATCTGAATCATGATAGAAGCACTGTTTATTTCATTTGAACTAAAGAAAGCTTACCTCGGGAATATGTCTGAAGATGAATCTTCTTCAGCAACAAATTTGCTGAAATGTTTTACATTCAACATATGTGTCATGCAGTTAACACTAAGCACATTATTTATTACTTTTCTACTTTATTTGAAGAATTGCAATGAATTTACCTTTAATGAAGTTTAGATATTGTGCCATTTCCCTGTTCGAATTAACCGTAAACTTAAACCTCACAGTCCTTATCGAACCTTGAAGTCACATTCACGGCATTCAAGTTCAATGAACTGTTTTCCTTAAGCTGTAAATAATATTTACAGTGTGTGGTTAGACGACATTGACCACGTGTTGCTCATATAACTCGAAGCGATCACATTTTTTGTTTGCTAAAGAAAACCTGTCTAATGTCTATTTGGCTACCTGCTAATACCTGTCCTGAGATGGGGTTGGAATAGTGTACAAGCTCCTGTCAGAATGATCATATTTTGTAGACAGGTAGGAGGTTTTCCTTTAGTGTGAAGCTTGTCTGTACATGTCTCAAACCTGTCACCACGCCTTTAGTTAAAAAACACTCTTCCATCGAAAACTCAACTACATCTGGATAGATTAAATGATGTGCTATTTCTGCCCCGAGGATACAGATAAATAACCCTAAACTCCTAGAAATGCTACCATCTTGATACGGCCTTAACAAAGCATGCTATTCTGCTTCTTAACTATATAGCTAAATATCAAATCTGCGTCACTGATTTATGATCTTTGCTATAATCATGAATTATCTTAAGCGATTCCTTTATACACTGAAGAGTGCTGTTACTGCTGTCACATTCATGCGTTGCTCTCCGGGCCGAGCGCCGAGCGCGGCTGTGCCAAAAGCACATGAGCTGAACGTCTCCAAATAACCGGTTTCATTTCCTTATATTTTGTGCCGTCCGTACAGTGCATGCATTGACATTTTAATTTTCTATAAATGGCTCCTTTAGACTTCTCAGACAAGCTGTTTTGCGGGCTGCTTCATGTCTTTGCGCTTGCAAAAATCGTAGGCTATTCTAGTTCGCTTAGCTTCAGATTTGTTGTTCGCATGCTGCATCTGACATTTGATTTTAAGAATCTGACTGGTTTTAGTCATAACAGTCAACTTAGACGTCAAAACATCACATGAATGAAGAAAGCGATATTGACTTACAGCCAGTTGCTCGCATTGGCGGAGAAGAGTGCTAGAAAGAGCATAAGCAGTGACCTTATCAAATACTCCGATGACATCTTGAAAGGATAAATCAGGTAAAGGTTGCTGGCGTAAAATCCTCAGGAGGAGTTTATCAGGGCACCGCGCGGAAAAGTAGCACCGAAAAGAGATTAATCCATCATTGCGCATCCATTTGGATGAGAAGCAGGTCTGTCCGGAACAACAGTGCTTGTCTCCTCGTGTAAACAGGCGCAAGTGCTTGATATAGCTTGCTATAGTTTATAGTCACACTGAGCGGTATCCTCTGATGCGATTTCTTCAGAGCGCCTGCAGCGGTTTCCACGGCCAGCTTTTACGCAGCATCAGATAAAGATGAAGTACGCGCGCTCCAACCAGTAAAGTGAGTCTGAATGACAGTCCCGGTCCTCCGCGTGCAGTGAACTCATCTAAACGTGAAGTTCAGCTCCGTTTGATGACCCCCGTGGATGCCACTCTGAATTGAGTCTGAGAGGGAATGCTGAATTTACTGACTCCTGAAGGGTTTGGTAGGGGCGGCGCGTCATTTGGGGGAGGTTTTGATGTGTGAGAAAGCAGATAAAGGCGGGTTTAGTGCATGCATATATGTTTTCTCTTGCTCTTGGCTGCCAAGTATTTTTTATTTTTTTAAGTTCTCCAGAGGGACTCAATGCGGCAACTATTCGCCGTGCTTGAGGTATACCGCTTATGATTTTGGCAAGGTGTATTTTCCCTGGCCTCAGTGCCCCCAAACGCAAGTACTTTGTGGTTAGGATGCTATTTATAGGATGTCTAGCATTTTTGACAGCTTTGGACAGAAATAGACCACAGACATCGCTGTTATTCTGGCACGTTATTATTTGTATTATTATTAATGCTGTGATGCATAGTTGTCATTTAAAATGATGAGAATAAAGAGTCAGTATAATACGCAGCGTTTTTAAAGGTAAAATCCGATTTATTAGGCTTGCGTAGACCAATAAAACAGGTTTGTCTTCGTGTTAGGCATTTGTGTGAAATCAGTCGTGATGGTTTCACTTTAGGTCGTTTCCTGTCAGCATAGTCACAGTAAAAGTTTATCATGGATTTTAACATTTGCAATGGGAAACCTCAAACATCTTTTTATGCTGGCAAATGCTATATGTAATTGTTTTTATCTTGCAAGTTCACTGAACACTACTACAGGCTGACAGACAAGTGCTTGATTGGGTCAGTGGGAATCGCTGTTGACCAACAGAGGGAGAAAGTGAGTAACACATACTGATGCTGGAGTCAAGGCTGGTTTTGGCTGCAGGTTTCTGAATTGGAGGGCTGCTGGGTTTTAATGTTAGGAATTTAGAAATTGTTTTCATGAATTGCACACACACACACACACACACACACACACACACACACACACACACACACACACACACACACACACACACACACAC
>JAUMHQ010000066.1:5251427-5291569 GCA_032361165.1 Enteromius paludinosus | reverse complement strand
TAGCGTAGGTAGGTGAGATGAACTGGGATAGTAGGCAGTGGGCCAAACCACTGTGAGGAAGGGGAGGGGGAGCTCAATTATTTTGAAATGCATTTTTTGTGTTTGTATTTCCACTTACACAATAAATTTTCAGGTATACGTACATGTATTTGTCACAATAGACAGTGCAATTTTTTTCTTCATTATGATTTTTTTGGAGGGGGGGGTTGGGGGTGTTGGGACTGGACAACCCTCGGATAGGGGGGTTACCATACAAACCAGTATGAATGTGTGCATTTATTTTCCCCAGTATGAATTGTAACACTGGATATTAACTTTTTTATTGATTGATTTATTTCCCCTAGAACTGCAATACATTTATCATTTAAAATGTATTAAATTCGCGGAACATATTTACACAAACTGTGCTGTTTACAAATTATTTATACAGTATTTGCCATAAAAGTAATATTTAAAAAATATCAAAAACTAACATTTTCTCTTATGGAAGTATGGTAGAGAATGGGAGAAAAATTGTAAGGAAATTGTAAGTGCACAAAATGAGATAAAAAGGGTAAAATATTTATGTTTGCAAGTCAAATAAGTGCTTAATGGCAGCTACTGTATTATTGCTGAAATGTTTTCAAGACCTATAGGTTTTTAAATCTTCCTTCAGATAAGATTTCTGCCTTTGTCAAAGAATATTTATAGGTCATATGTTGTGCGTTTTTGGCAGTGAGGTCTCGTTCTGGATTCAACACAGCTTGCCAGGTTTTGCAAAGTGTTTCCTCCTTGTGAAAGGTGTGTGTGTGTGTGTGTTTTGTGGGATTCATCAAAACCACCTTTTTCTCCATTGCTCTTCAGCTAAACCTAATGTGAATTTTCAATATAAAAACAGTCCCTTTTATGATACAGAATCTGGAAACTTATGCACAGCAAGAAATGTTTGCAAATATATTCCACCCTTAAATAATTCTGTGTTGAATGTGGATGAATGAATCTATCTTGAATGTCCACTTTGATTTATTACCAGTGTTGGGCAAGCTACTTAGAAACTGTAGTGAGCTAAGCTATCAGTTACTCTACACTGAATGTAGCTTAACTACACTAAAGCTACTACCCTGACAAATGTAGCAAGCTAAGCTACAGCAACATGAAAGAAGTAGCTTAACTACATCGAAGCTATTTTTTTTTTATTGAACCAACTTTAAATTAATGCTACCTTAGTGATAAAAATGTCATTCAAACAGATAGGCACACATAATTGTGCAATTATTTATTTTACAATTTACAATTACAAATTGTACAATTTACAATTGTTCCAAACCAATTTGGCAACAAAAACAAACATCATAATAAATAACAAAAGGTGTCGAGAGTGTGTGTGTATTGTTATCTGAATGCATGCATATGTTTAACTCAGAGCAGCTTAAATCACAGGACAAACCACATTAGTAGAAATATAAACTACTCCAAACAGTACCAACATGGCAAAAAACAGACCGTTTTCTCAGTCAGCGTCATGAACTTCTCGAGGTACGGCCACGGTTACTCCCCCCTCTGGATTAATTCCTCTCCATCCTCTGCCATCTTTCCAAAAAGGGTGTCACGCGTCCGGTGCAAAAGGTGGCGCTGACACCAAAAAGCTCATTGCCAACCGCAGTAAGAAGAAGTTACTGACATTATTGCGGCTGCATTGGCCCGTGTAAGGTGGTGGCGTCATGTACTGATCTAGGATCAGTGATCCTTAGCATTTGTATTTCCGATTGGTGCTTAAGCGTCAGAAATGCTTGGGAAAATGTAACGTTAGCTTGTGTGGACGCTACCGCGCTACTTGATCAATAAAATAGCTTTGCAACATAAAAGCTATATGATTCGGAAAATAGCGACGCTACCAACACGCTACTGAGAAATGTAGTTAAACTAGTAGCGTCACTACTTGTAGCGACGCTACTGCCCATCACTGTTTATTACATTACACGGGCACTTGCCCCCCTGACAGTTTCAATGCAAGATCATCATAATGAAGAATGCAGAGCGTTTAGCTTGACACATTTCTTTATAAACACCAATAAGCACACATGTAGCATGCTGAAGTAGGGCTTTTCCGTTTTTTGTCCTTGTTTTTTTTACAAGGACATGCACAATAAAACCCCAAGACTCTCTAGGACGGGGGCGGAGAAGCGCTCGCGTCACTCCGCAGGTGTGCTAGACGCCTACAGGAGCCACATGCTCAACAAAAGGCCTCAGACTGAAGGCAAGCTTTGTTCTCTGCAGAGTCCAAGCGTGAGGGAAGAGTTTGAGAAGGTGCTTGGAATGATTTGTATTGTTGCCTTTTTTAACAAGCTTGATTTGGAATGGATTCTAATTGAAGCCATGAGTCGCTGGTGTTTTATCCTCAGCTGCTGCTTTTGTGATCTTCCAGCCAAGTTCGCAACTTGACAGCTGGAATGGATTTTTTCTGGGTTGCCGTGTAGCTTCAGTTCTCAGAGGTTTTTGTTAGAGCAACATGTCTTAAGCTCTTTAAATCCACTCTGACACATCTCATCTCAGGTTTTGCTTTTTCATGATGAATGGAATTATCAGACAAATAAACACTTGAGAAAGAGCATAGGAGCCAAAGATAGATCATCCACTCCTGCTGCGCTAAATTTACACGAACTTGGCAGTTGGACTGAGTTTAACACTAATGATTTTATGCTAGATTCTCAATGAAGAGTTGTGAAAAACTGCACACTAATGGACATTTTTTCACATAACCCTGAGAAAGCATGTTTTTTTTCCAAACAAGTAAGATTATTTGCACTCTTTTACAGTAGAGTGGGGGGAGGGGTGTAAATAATGGCATTCCATTGAAGTGTTGACTGTATTTTTCAAGTTAATATTCAGTTTTGTTACATTATAATGTGACCTATGTCAAATAAATAAATACTTAATATGTATGAAACGAAATATAACTTTCTATATATATATAAATATATATAGATATATATTTACATAGCATACTGTACTTATTTTTGTTTTTACTTATTTATTTACTTTTTTAATTAAATAGTGCAATTTAAGAGTGCATATTGTAATGTATTTTATTATATATCTGAATGATTACGATGGTGCCCAAAATTCAACGAAAAACATTACTGATCTGGCGGGACATTCTTGAATGTCAGACTGAAGGCGGGGGGCTCATTCACACCACGCTCCCTCTAGACTCTGGATCTGCTTTATTATGGGAAACAAGCCCTTCCTAGCCATAACTCTTCTTCAGTTCTCTAAAGCTTTGGCTGGTCGTTTACTGCCTTGTCTGCCATTGTCTGAAAGGTCACTGGGAACCGTTACCATGAGGAAGGAGCCCCAAATCCCTTCTTTATGGGAACTTACACATTGCTTAGGCTCGACGGAGAGGTAGCCCTTAGCAACCGTGTCCCATTGATCACTATATTGGAAATGCATTGTGGGAATGTCAGGGCATACACTGTTTCATGTATTTGTGCAACCTTTAATCCATACATCAGCATCCTGACGTCGACATTCTCACATGTGTTGATGGATTTGCGCTCTGCATGTTTGACTGAAACCGTGTCAAGATGAGGGATTTGTTTTAAATAAGAAAAAAATCTCCCCTGGCACGGTTAAAGGCATAGGTCACTTAATGAAAACTCATCATCATGCATTTTCATGACATTCCAAATCTACATGACTTTATTCTGTATATTTACTTTTATAGTATTTATTTATTTTTATTATTATTATTGTTTTCAGTTTTTTTTTTCTTATTTTAAGTTTTAGTAAATTGTGAAATGCTTTTATTATCTATTTCTAAATGTACATTTCTTTTATTTTAGCTGTAGTGAATAAATCACATACACACACTGCCTGTCAATAATGAGATACAATTTTGTTATATAATAAGACTGGATAAAAAAAAAAATTTGAATTCCATCCAATACATAAATATTTTTTTATTCACATAAAAAAAAAAAACTTTATTGTAATGATATTTCACATTACAGTTTTTATGTTTTTTTTATGTTTTTTGTTCAGTTTTTTGAGCATAAGAAACTGCTTTAAAAAATGTTGTTTTTGGCACAACTTATTTAATTTAACGCATTGGTAATATCTGTAAAAAAAAAAAAAAACTGAAACCATCTAGTTTGTACATATTATTTAATTGAACCATAAATGATTAAAAAAATTATATCTGAAATTAATCTGAAATTATAAATAAAAAAAAAAAATTTAAATGACAAACAAACATCAATATACCACAATTTCCTGAATATTAAATGACTGCAGCAGATCACAGTATGTAATGTCTGTACATCTTTATACGTAGATGCTGCTGATGTGGGTGACTTCCTGTTTCCTCCACGGGAAGCTCAGCCCCTCCAAGCAGGTGTCACTCTACCCACACACCCATTGCTGATCTCCATTTTTCCCTCCAGTCTGTTGACGCTGTGAGTAATATCCTGGGCAGAAATGAGACGGAAATGACAGCGGCAGCAGCAATGCCCAGCTGTGAAACTCCCAACAATACGCTGAGATAAGAAGCAGGAGCTTCCATGTCTCTGACCCTTCCCAGGCCTGAGTAAACCACCGGCCAGAAGTGCTTTGGTATATATAGCTACCACCCTATAGCAATGCCATGGAATTTCAAAAGCCATGCACCACGCAAATTTGTATTTTTCCTATTTGCCTTTAAAAAAAATGCAAATAAATAATTATATCAGACTGTCAGAGCTGATTAACATGAACTCAGCCATACAACTATCCTCTCTGTGTGTTCTGAAAGGAAAAACTGCTTTCTACAGACAACATAATGATAATACTGGTTGAGATGCACATGAAACTGGTTTGCTTCAACTCAAAAGAACATTTCTTTCAGTCCCACATTATTAGTTCCTCTCAGCAGCTCTGCAGATGTCAGCAGAGATGTGGTCAACCTCTCCAGACGCGCGCTGTCATTTCGCACTCAACAAAATGCTGCCAGTCGAGGCTGCCAAACAGCCATTTAAAAAATTAAATCATACACAAAGTCAAAATGCATTAGGAAAGCGTTGCAGGACGATATTTGTCATTTTCAGACGTTCAGACCCTGTAGGGGAAGAGAGTCTGGAATTTACTCAGGCCTTGGTAGCACACGATCACTGCCAAAACGTCCATTCTATGTGTGCGATTTCCTCTGGAAGATGTCATTTTTAAATAGTTTGTTTATCTGTAATACATCACCAAAACTGATTTTGTCGGATATTAGAAAGATGTTTTTTGTGAGCCAAAATCTAATGGGTTGCCTGTAGAGGCAGCATTTTCTGCAACATATGCATGTTAAACAAATGATTAAACAGCTAAAAGTGTGGGGGGAAAAAATATTTTCAGAGAGCCTTCTAACCCTCCATAGACAGCAATACAACTGAAATTATCCAGATCCAGAAACGTAGTAAAAACAGTAAAACGGTCCATGTGACATCAATGTCTCAACTTCACTTTTGCGATGCTACGAGAACACTTTTTTGCGCAAATAAAACAAAAAATAACAATTTACTCTTCTCCCGTGACTTACATCTTCCGCCATTATCTGAATGCGCCGCATACGCAACCTTTAACATTTGACGTAATCAGCTTTGTTTACATGTTAAAGGACGCGCATGTGCGTAATCTGCGGCTGTTTGTAAGATTGCTAGTTGAACTGAATGATTCCTACTAGATATATTAGACTGAACGCATACAGTAGCAGCTGTTCTTGAGTCAACAACTCACTGATTCAAATAATCTGGCCAGTCTCTGCTTCACAACTCACTAAAGTCTAAATTAATATGAGGCAAAAAAAAAAAAAGATTTTCAGTGCTTAAAGGGATACTCCACCCCAAAATGAAATTTTCACGTACGCCCCATGTTGTTCTAAACCCGTAAAGCTTTGCTGATCTTCAGTACACACTTTACTGTAAGATGTTTTAGATGAAAACCGGGTGGCTTGTGACTTGTGACCAAATTACATTTTCAAAGTCCAGAAAAGTATCAAAGACGGAATAGTCCATCAGTGGTTCAATCTGAATGTTAAGAAGTGACAAGAATACTTTACTGTACTGTATGCAAGGAAAATAAAAATAATGATTTTATGCAATAATTTCTTCTTCTAACTACATACACTATTCTGTTAGCCGTGAGACATTTTTTGCACCTATTTATGCTTTGATAGGAAGAAAAAATGCATTTTTGTTGCCTAGTTGAGTCGCGGGGTGTGCAAACAAGAGTCTTTTAATTCTCAAACTCAGGAACATAGGATACAACGCAGACTTGAAGACATATAGATATGGGCATATAGATATGGGCATACAAGACATTTTTTTCACAACTGATGGCAGGTGAACTATTCTGAGGTATGTATTTTCTGGACCTTGACATTGTTCAGTACATGTCAGGCAGTCAGTGGGACAGTCAGAACCCTATCGGTTTTCATTTAAAATATCTTAAATTGTGTTCTGAAGACAAAAAACAAAAAAACTTTTATGGGTTTGTAACGACATGGGGGTAAGCGATTAAAGAAACAATCACAACTGATGGTGTGAAAAGCCAGTTAATAATGCTGAATTTTAGGATTTATTATTGTAAATGGAAAGTAGATTTAGGTCATGACTGTCAGTTGTTTGTGAACTACCTGATGTAAAAGCCTAAACTGCTTTTAACCCACTGTATGAAACGCTTAACATGCCCACAATTGTACAGAAAAGAAAGTTTTAGGTAAAAAAATACAAATTTTTTTAAATATACCATTAAAATAATGCAAATGAATGCCCAAACATCTTCCCTGCTGCCAAAGCAGTTTCTCATGACTTTAGGTGATGCGGTTCAAAAAGGCATGGAAGGGAAGGGCACGTCTTTGTCACACTCCAGAAACAGAGCTGCCATTCTCAGAGCAAGGCAGGGTCGCTGACGTTCTTGAGAATGCCAGTTCAGTGCGGCTTCCCGAGCCTTGAACCCGCTGACCTGATCGTGTCATCCTGACTTTGTTCCGGATTCTGCCGCTGCATTGCTATAGTAACGGTATGTTGCAAAACAGTGACATGTGAGGAAATGATGATAGTGATAAAGGAATGGGAAAATCTCAGCTGCTTGGTCTGATTGGCTAAAACCGAGTGACGTGAACTAGATTAACAACAACAGACTCTACTAGATAAACACTAATATATAAATACTGAAAAACAAAAACTGTGAGAATAAAATTTATCTAAAATTAATGTATACAGAGTTGTGCAAAGAACCATATATTTTACACACTGTTTGTTTATGTAAAGGCAACACACTGTACGCAGAAATTGTAGATGTAAATGTGTTACAGATGATGTAGTAGAATAAAGTAGAAATAAAGTTAGAAAGCAGAAACCTTGCAGTTTCATAATATCCGTCTGTCAGTCAAGTTTGAAATAAAGATGCAACAATATTTTTTTGGAAACTTTTTTTTGTAGGTAACTTGTACAAATTCTTATACAATTTATACAAATTGGCAACTTGTAAAATGCATACAATTTAGCAAAAATAGTAGGCATTTGAGTGAGGTCGCACAAATTAGCCACCTCGTAAAATATTTACGAATTGCTGTAAGATCTGGCTGTGATTTCTGCTGAAAACACACACAAACCAAAAATTTAAAGGGTAGTGTACCATGGTTTCTGTATAAATACACTCTCAAAAATAAAGGTTCAAAATCTGTCACTGGAGCAGGTACACTTGTGTCCCTTTTTGGTTCAAATATGTAAACTTTAAGTACTAATATGTACCTTTCAGGTACCAAAATGGACCCTTTAGGTACAAACATGTACCTTTTGAAAAGGTACCACCCCAGTGACAGCTTTTGTACCTTTATTTCTGTGTATTAAGTAGCTGTTTTCAACATTATTAATAAGCAATGTTTTTAGAAGCAAATAAACATATTAGAATGATTTCTGAAGGATCATGCGACACTTAAGACTGGAGTAGTGATGCTGAAAATTCAACTATGCATCAAAGAATTGAGTTTAAACAAATTAAATAATACAATATTAGTGTTGTCACTGTATTTTCAGTACATACAGTAAATGCAGCTTCGGTGAACATAAGAGACTTGCAACATGTAAGCAAAACATTTAAAAACTGTAATGTTTGTAACCTTTGACAAGTACTGCAACATGTGATTGATCATGGGGGGATGCAAATATTTGCAGTCGCAAAGCCAAAATTTCTAGAACAGAACGGACCAATGCCAAACACAACAAGCAGCTCTAACCTCTGAACCCAGACTGAACCTCCATCCACATTAGCTTGTGTGTACAAACACTAGCACCTGCTCGTGCATTTTCATAATGTGGCAAATTAGCAGTGAACGGTGAAAGACCGAAAACGACAGCGCAGCTGAACTTTACTCGCTGAAACAGCGTCCAGCACTCACAGACTCAGAGGAAAAAAGTTTTTGACGTCGCAAGCTAAGTGGAGATTGAAGGTGGTATTAGGGTGCCAGAGTGTGAATATTTAAGTTGGCAGCCGCTATAGTCCACAACATAATCAAGCAAAGCCAACCTCAGATAAAAAACATGCAGAATGCAAAGACCTGCACTTTTTAATAGCCATATTATGAACCTCAGCAAATAGAATATCTCTGCTGTTTTGAAGGTCACTTACAGTATGTTGATTTGATTTACAGTAAGAACAGTGAGAGAGTTCACCCAAAAACAAAGCTGTTGTTATCATTTAATACTTTTGTTTCATGGTTACCTTTTTTTCCCCCAAAATACCACAGTACATTTAACCTTCTAAAACTGTAATTAATATGGGATATAGATCAAGTTGTGTAAGACGACTCTCTGGATGTTTCTTTCCTTTTGGCTTCTTTGATGACAGTGCTTGCCGCAGTTTTAATTTAATAAAAATAACTATATTACCTACAGTATTCTAGCGGAAGCTGTGGTTATCATGGTCCTCTCTGTAAGTCTGTCGCAGCGATTTCTTGTGAGGAAAAAAGACCAACGTTGGAAGGAAACCTAACAACTATGGATCAGGTCAGATCTTTCAAAGAATGTGCTACTCCCTGTGGCCGCTTTCTCATGCCGCGGGACGCTCATTCTTTGTGTGTGGCTTGCCTCGGTGAGGAACACGCAGCAACTGCGCTCGAGGGCAGAGACTGCTCGCAGTGTATGCAGCTTTCACTCGCCACTCTCCGTTCCCGAAGAGCCCTCTTTCAGGACGGAGTGTTCATTAGTGCTCCCCGTGGCTCAGGTCCCGCTGTCGCTGAGGCGAACCGGCGCCTGCAGTCATGGGGCTCGCAAGTGGATCTGATGGAAGGTTTGGAGACGAGCGATCCCCTATCTCCATTCCAATCAATCAGAAACACCAATAACCCGGAGCTTGAAGCGCCGCGAGCGGCCACTTCTCCTCGGATGCAGGACCAGTCTGCTCGGCGCTCATCATCGTCCGAGGAGATTGATGTCGTCAGTACAGACAGTCAGCCGCCACCTCAGTCACCACGCCTGGAGGAACTGATGGAAGTGGTGACACGCGCTGTGGAGAGACTCAGCCTGGATTGGCCCGAGGCACCGTGGGCTGAGGCTCCGGTAAGCAGGCTGGATGAGAGATTTCTGTGGCCGCGGCCACCATCCACCAGGCGCAGCCTGCCCTTCTTCCCAGACCTGCACACCGAGGTGTGTAGGTCCTGGTCCAGACCCTTCTCTGCGCGCCCCTACGCGCCGGCTTCCGACTACTATGGGAACGTAGCCGTTCTAGCAGAGAAGGGGTATAAGAGGATGCCTCCAATCGAGCAGACGCTCGCTTTTCACCTCTCTCCACCGGGGACTTCATCACTCAAGAGAGAGCAGACACTTCCCTCCAAGCCACTGAGAGCCACATCAGCGCTGGTGGGAAAAAGCTATGCCGCAGCCAGTCAAGCAGGAGGATGCCTTCACACTCTTGCTGTGCTCCAGGCATATCAGGCAGACCTCCTGAGGGAGCTGTCAGAGAGAGAGCACATTGATACTGAGGACATCCTGGGGCTCGGTAGAACAGCAGATCTGTCGCTCCGAGCTACAAAGGAGACAACTCGAGCTCTGGGACGCTCGATGCCGGTGATGGTGGCGGCGGAGAGACACCTGTGGCTTTAATTGACCGAGGTCAAAGCCCACGACAGAGCCTGTCTGTTGGATGTGCCGCTATCACCATCAGGATTGTTCGGCGGCATGGTGGACGTGGTGGTGGAGAGACACCAGGAGGCGAAAAGGCAGTCAGCTGCGCTGCATTCCTTTCTCCCTCGCCACTCGTCAGCACAGACTTCTGCGGCGGTGCACAGAGGAAGTCAAAAACTGAGTGTGGCTTCCTGAGCACCCCCGCGAGATCGGGGTACGGGAGACAGACACTACACCACACCCAGGGCATCAGCTAAACCCAAGAAAGATCTCAGGGAATTCCTGATGGCCAAGAAATCTCAGGACATGAAGAGATCCTGATTTCACTCAGGTAGCACGCCCACACATAACCCACCAGATGGCGCTGCGACTGCATCGAGATGCACCCACAGCTCATCTCCACTCTTCTCACTGCACTCTTCAACCTGCTCTGGCTGGAATCCCAGACAGGCGAGAGTCTGCACTTCCCCCGAGGGGGTTGTCTCAGCAAAAAATCCCGCTTTTCACCAGCAAACGAGAAGAGAAAGACCAGTCACTACACTGTCAACTAGACACCAGTCCCGAGGGACTGATTCCCTTAGTGAATTTTCTTACGGCGCTGGGCGCGCACCCCAAACGTGTGACTATAACAACCGATGCGTCCCTCACTGGCTGGGGAGTGGTCCTGCGGGACCGTTCGGCCTGCGGGCAGTGGAGTGGCAACCAACTACTAAAGCACATAAACTGTTTAGAGTTGCTAGCAGTATTCCAAGCACTGAGGTGCTTCCTCCCTTGCCTTCGAGGTCGGCACGTCCTCATGAGATCCGGCAACATGGCAACCGTATCATACATAAATAATCAAGGGGGTCTGCGCTCACGCCCCTTATACAAGCTGGCGTACAAGATCCTGTCTTGGTGCCGGAGCAGGCTCCGCTCTCTCAAGGCAGTCTATATTCCGGGACACCTCAACCGAGCAGCAGACAGCCTGTCGAGACAGGTGTCAAGACCTGGGGAATGGAGACTCCATCCAGATGTAATAAAGAAGATCTGGTTAGTCTTCCATCAAGCAGAAGTGGACCTCTTTGCGACTCAGGAGAACGTACAATGTCCACTCTGGTTCTCTCTAGTTCATCCAGCTCCACTGGGAGTGGATGCTATGGCACAGACGTGGCCGAGGCTCTGGCTGTACGCTTTTCCCCCAGTCTCTCTGCTCCCGGGAATCTTGGAGAGAGTCCGCCAGGACGAAGTCAGCCTACTGCTAGTAGCACCGTTCTGGCCGGGTCTTAGACTGCGGTCTTAGTGGCACTCACCTCTCTGAAGAGAGTGGGGGACTTACAGGCTCTTTCAGTAGCCCCTTCATGTTTAGACTTTGCGCCCGGCTTGGCCAAGGTCTTTCTATTCCCGCGAGCGGGGTATATTCCCAAGGTGCCCACAGCACCTTCTACACCTATCCAGTTACAGGCCTTTTCCTTTCCTCCCAGCCATGGAGTGGGTGAAGAAGGGCTACACTGTTTATGTCCAGTGCGAGCATTTATGTCCGCAGGACTGCATCTTGGAGGAGTTCGGACCAGTTATTTGTCTGCTTCGGCCCTCCGAGGAGGGGTCTCCCTGCTTCTAAGCAGACCCTGAGTAGGTGGATCGTGGATGCTATCTCCTTGGCCTATCTATCCTCTGGTCTCCCCTCGCCGATGGGAGTCAGAGCGCATTCAACTAGGAGTGTGGCGGCGTCTAAAGCCTTCCTAGCAGGTGTTCCGATGCAGGACATCTGCAACGCAGCGGGCTGGTCTTCCCCGTTGACCTTTGCTAGATTTTACGGGCTAGATCGCCCATCCACCCCAGGCTCGGCCGTCCTTATGCCTTAGCTGTGCTGCTCCCTCGTGGGTCTGGAGGCGTGGGTATCTCGTTCCCAAAGCGATTTCGACGCAGTGTCTAGTTCCTGAAAAGGAACGTCTCGGGGTTATGCATATAACCCTTGTTCCTTGAAGCTCTTAAGCACCCAGTCAGTAGCGTCACCTGAGGCTGTCGCACCTGACTTCAATCAAGACAGATTTCACAGCAGATTCAGAGCATGGTCTCGCTGAAGGCGTTCCCAAAGCGGTTTCGACGCAGTGTCTCGTTCCTTCAAGGAACAAGGGTTATATGCATAACCCAGAGATGTTTTTCAACATTACGAGAATTCTTTTTTTTTTTTTTTTGCACAATGAAAACAAAAATAACAATTTACTCCATTATTACCATTATTCTCCTCTGAGTTAGATCTTCTGCCATTTTAGAGAGTATCACAAAAACTAAGTTTCTGGACTTGGATCATTTCAGTTGTATTGCTGTCTATTTAGGGTCAGATAAGATGTAAGATTCCACCAAAATATCTTAATTTGTGTTCAGAAGATGAACAAAGGTCTTACTGGTTTGGAACGACACAAGAGTGATTAAGTAATGATAGAATTTTCAGTTGTGACTAAATTTGGGATTTAGTTCATGCCTAAATTCACTGCTGTCATGATTGTACAGTATTAATAATTTACAGTAATTGTATATACAGTACAATACATAGTTACTGTTTTTTACTGATTTGTTGGGTTATTGAGAGTAAATTATTGCCTTCCTTTTAGAGTAATTTGTATTGATTCATTTGATTGATTGATTTATATTAGGGCCTTGATTAAAAAAATGAATCTAATTAATTAGAGGCTTTGTAATTAATTAATCGAAATGAATCGCGTTTTAATCGCATATAAATATTTGGCCTGTGAACAGTGAGAATTAAGTTTTTTCATATGGATTTTTAGTATACCATTGAATAATGACTGAATACATGAGCTTAAGCATCAAAATATTGTGTATATTTGTTCAACCAAGTCCAACAGACCAACATTGTGCCGTGCGTGATTTCACATTGAGCCGTATATACTACACACAGCTGTTGTTCACTGACGAGCTGCGCAAAACGGCTGAATGAATGAATGAATGAATGACGCATTTATATAGCACGGGGGTCTCTCCTCAACCACCACCAGTGTGCAGCATCCACTTGGATGATGCGACGGCTCCCACAGGACAATGGCGCCTGTGCGCTCACCACACACCAGCTATAGGTGGATAGTAGAGAGAGGTACTGCTGTGTGTAGTATACACGGCTCAATGTGAAATCACGCACCTGATGGCCTTTACCGCTGGTTACATGACCGGCTATACTGACAAAACGCAAACATATCGGCCGATCTGAACATTAGAAACGCTAGTTGGTGCTCCAGTATAATCGGTCCGCCGAAACTCATCTAGTGAGAAACGTTCCGCGGTGGAAAAATAAGTGGAATTAAAATGCGTTAAAAAAAATTTACGCGTTACTTTTTGTGTAATTAATTCATCTTAATTAATAAAAGTCTCGGCCCTAATTTATAGTCACATTTTCTGTGATAACTGTGTATATTTTGTATTGTTTTATTTGATTTGATTACTTAACCATTTAGATGACATTTAGATTTCAACAAATTAATCTCAATTATTTAAATAACAATAAAATATAAAACTATGGTAAATCCCTGTAAAAGAACAACATAGCAGCCAGTAACTTACTGTAAATTCAGTGTCATATTTTCAGGTGCTTGTGTAGCCCTTTTATATCAGCGTAAAGTGTCACTCCATCAGGCGTTCAGGAAGACTTCGCTCAGATCTCATCGAGCCACAGCCTAGTTACTCAAGACCAGCAAAGCTGTGTAAACATCACAAAAATGAAAAGTTGCAGGACGCCCATTTGGAACGTATTAGCTTTACTCCATAACCTATGTTTAAATTATTACAGCCAAACCCAGGAGTTTGGCACTGGCAAGCTGCTCCGACCAAGGCCAGTTAACCTCTGGGGTTACAGACAAAATCGTCAAGTTTAGAGATATGTTCAGTTCCTTGTGGAAAATGTAAATTTGCAGTTCACTTGGCCATGTGGAAAGGAATTTTAAATGACTCAATGAGACAGCTCTACAACTCTAGGGGCAAAGCAGGTCAACACAGCAACATAATTCAGCAGGAGTAATTACGCCATCGGACCGGTCCTACATTCAGAGAGCATTGTGTCATCTTAAGTACTGCTCCTCTTCTACAGGCGATGAAGGATTTTATTGATCTATTCAGCAGGACTAATGCATAGGTGCAATATTAACTTGAAATATATATTAGAATTATGCACACCTGAGTATACAGACCTCAAATACAGACAAAATACAAAGTTCAAAAGAAATTCATGTTGCCTACTTAAATAAGAACCTCAGGTTGGTTTGCTATTGGTATGAATGCAGTTTGGTAACACTTTATTTTACGGTTACACCTATAAGTTGCTTATTAGCATATTACTAGAATATTAGCCATTTATTAGTATTAATTCAGCACATTTTAATGCCTTACTTTAATGACTTATTCTACATCCCTAATTCTTTTTCGGTTTGTTGAGGGAAAAATCAGTTAACTAGTGTTACCTAAAGTGTTCCCCAGTAGTTTGTTTATTATAGTTTTTATTTGTAGTATTGTTTTTATTTTTTGGTGTTGTTTTTTTTTCCATTACAAAGAAATATAAATATATAAGTATAAATAATATGTATTTATTGCAGTGAATTCAATGATAATTTTCAAATAACTTAAATTGACTTTGGATAGCAGCAAGCAGTCTTTATTTACTGGAAAAAAATTGTGATAGACAAATGCAAGAACTGCTAGCATTAGTTTTAGTGGTAAACTAGAACAAACCAATCCAAATGCCCCCAACCACCCCCTGCCCCTTTATAAGGAGGGTCTTCAAATTAGTACTGCTCTATTATACATCTCTATTTTCTTAGACTCTGTACAAATCTCTGTAATGGAGCATGTCAATCTTGGGTAAGAACTTCCTGCCGTTCACCGTCTAATTACCCTCGGCTACCTCTCTGAGCTTTCTCTGTGTTTAGATTTAATTTGATGTTGGTTTTAATCCCGAAGTGTCAATCTTCATTCCTGCCTGAGCAACCCTGGACAGGGTCCCAAATTAAAACAGCCAGCACGCTCGTTTAAACGGCCAATTATGAATGCACAAAAAGCTTTTTTGTAACCGCAGTCATCTTGCATAAAAGGTCAAGGGGCGAACAGAGATCTATGCACTGATTTATAATTCTCACATTTTATAATTTCTCAATTCCAGATCATGTAAAACTGCATGTTTCAGCCACGATAACATCATTGTAAACCGGCACTCTTGATGAAAACGCACACGTCCAAAATCATTAACTGCAGTTCGTGACGAATCCAACAAAAACGGCAAAAGTCACGCCAGATAAACACATTTTTAATTAAATTGCATAGCTCTAGTGTTTTTCCCAACAGCGTAGAGTCTTAGCTTTTTAGCTCCCATTAGATGAAGTCTCATTTTCCTGGGGTTTATTTTGTAATTTCATCATTTCTTTAGATGGGTTGTTAGGCCCAGTTCCAAACATCGCAGAACAACATTAAACCCAAATGAAGCTTCAGTCCAGGATCTAATGAAGTCATCAGTGAGGTCAGACATCTTTTTTTCATAACTCAAAATTATCTCGTTCAGAAATCTAGCCAGTTGGAGTACGCATTATTTAAAATTACTTAAGGGTAATCAATTGTGTTGACCTTTCACCCTGTAACGCTACAACTCATGATGGATGACTACAGCAATGCATCACTGTAGGAAAACACAACTGGCAGTAAGATGGTAGCGCTCCACGTTGTAGTATCTTCCTGCAATTTGATTCATGGGCCGTTAGCTTGGCCGTAAGATTCCTGTAACTCAGAAGATAAGAAGTTTTATGTCTCTGTACAATTAAACTTTCTGACAGGAATAAATTAAGCTTGCATAGGACCTGAATAGTGAAGTTTTATTGCACTATTGGATAAGTCTACTAAAATGACTTGGCTCCTGCTCAAGGATGCATAAATTGTCTGCTGCTTGGGCAGGAAAACACAGCTTCCAGATTTATGCAACTGCATGGTGAGGTTTACAGGTTCTCATCTGTCATTCATAACTCCTAGGCGTTTTATTATGAGCTATCGCATGCTTTGCACCAATTGTTCTCTGAGGGACATGTTACAAACGGTTGCTGATGCAAGGTTTGCAATGAAGGTATTTTTTCATCTTTAACCAGGTTCACGATTGACTTACAGTGCTACTTGTTCATCACGAGAGACTTAATTCAGATCAGTGGGATATCGGTTCTCAAATAAGTATTTGGTTTATGAAGTGTACAAGGCAATATTGTAAAAAAAAGGCATGCAACTCTTTCACATTTAGTGTTGGGACTTGCATGGAACAGCAGCTCCCATGATTTCATCACCTGTTCCTGATTTTGCTTGTTTGGGTTTTCCTTGAGCTTAGGAAAGATCTCCCTGTGCTCTGAATGAAAGGGGGGAGAGAAACTTTAACAGAGGTGCCTCTTGGTGGTCTGTGACAGAAACTTTCAAGTGTACATTATGCAATGGGACAGAACATGAACAGTCAAAATCATCAGTGTCAACTGTGAGGAAAAATTGATTGAAAGCATCGTGCATTTTTGAAATTTCGTCTGGTCTCCTCACAGAAGAGCTGTTTGCTATATATTCCATAGATTCATGGCATCGAATCATTTAAAATGATTTCCAAACAGCTCATAAAACTGTTTTCCCCGACCAAGTCTTTTCTTTTTGGTCAAGGTCAAATGTATATAAAGCACACTTTATAAAACCTGTTCTTAATGCCCTTTAAACAGTTTGCAATGCCTAACCCCATTTGCGTTGGTATTTGTGAGAGTCTCCATGTTTAATTTTGAAGAGGATAGAGCTGTGTGACAAACTAAAGCTGGCTTGATGGATGGGTCAAATGGAGGCTCTGGCCAGGACAAACACATTGTGAATAGGTCCTCATTCATTTGGGGCCCGTGTGGTCACGTTTTGAGCAGCTTTTTAACAACACCACTATTGTGCCTTCTGCTTCAATAAATAGAGGTGCTTATTCAAGGCTGCTATTGATTCGTCATTTTTCATATGTCCAGATGTCACACAAGTTATAAAGCTGGGGAGTTTAGTTAAAGCACCTGGAGAGAACATTATGCGAGCAATTTTTGGTTCTGCTGAAGCTTTTTATTCAATGCATACTGTGTTTTGTATGGTAAAGAATCAACGTTTTGAATTTATGCCTTATTTAGAGAGAAGACGCACAAGCAGGATGTATTTTTCGCCAATCGCTGCCAACATAAATCCAATGTTTTATAGGCGATTTAGTTTTGTTTAGCTGAGCGTCACTCTTTAAATGTGATTGACCTTGATGCTTTCATAATATTAGCTGTGGTAACATAAGCTCTTTCACTTCATTTCACTTGTTTATGGTCAATGTCGTTTCAAATCTGGGTGGAGGACGATGAGATGGTCCAGTGAAGGATTGAGGGTATCATTTAAATAAATGATACGCTACACTTTAGAGCCACATCCAAGCATCATTCATCTGTGAGCTCTGTGCTGTAATGAGAAATAATATAACTCACTCACCGGTCCTCAGACCATCTGGCCGTAAGCGAGCGAGTGTGTTTTCTAGAACTCACAGTCACAGCTTCTGGAGAGTATCATCTTACTCTCCGACAGGTGGATTGTTAGTGCCTCGCGCAGACAGCCAGAAAAGAGGTTTAGGACGTTATAAATGAGAGCCTGAGCACCGCGGATTACCGGAACCAGGTCTCATGAGAAATCTTCTTCTCTTTTGGATAATTTAGCGAGTTCCCCAATAGGCTACACTATTGTTTAAAAGTTTAGGGTCAGTAAGATTTTTGAATCTTATCAATGCTTAAATGCTCAAGTCGCTATAAGTCCATTTTATATAGCTATGCTCTGCCCAAGTGACAAGTCTACTTTTAACTAGACATGCTAGCTGAGAGGAGTTTCACTAAAAGTGATTGAGGATGGTTAATTTGGACAATCCTGATGCCCCTGTGATATCTTCTTCAGGGTGTAAAAGAAAGATAAAACCTCAAATGTTTTCACTGAACCTGGCAAAAGCAGCACCTTACAATGGTGAGGGGAAAAGCTCAGTGTATTACGTGTATCACATACATAAAGTCTATGATCATAACAACAACAACCTTTATCAGTCAGTCATCTATATTTTCATCTAAGGAGATTACAAAGATGAAACAAGTGTTTTTTTTAAACTCTAAAACATGTGGAGTTATCTGCTTTTGCGGGAAAGAAAGTGCTTTAAAACAAACTTTTAATATGTAAAAAATAAAAATAATAATATTTCAATGAATTGTCATTTTGTAAATTACCTGTATTTGTTTAAGTTATTATTTTAAAAAACTCAAATGCAGTTTGATTAATATTACTTGGAATGTACAAAAAAGCGATTTCTGATCAAAATTAAATAGTTATCTGTTTTTGCAAATGACTCTTCAAATAATCTTTCGTGTTCTGCTGAAGAAAGAATAACATTCAGTACAATTTTGTAAAGCAGAAGAGTTACATTTAATTTGCATTTAAAGAGGCATGCATGAAAACATTTCTGCTTCTACTTTTATTTTCAAAATATAATATTTATGTAATATATGTGGGTTATTTTTAGATGAAATATCACAGATACATTCTTTTGTTTGAAAATAGGGTCTCCTTAAATGTATCTTTGCTGGATGAAAGTATTAATTTGAATAAATTTTTTTAATGGTTAATGGGTTTTAATGGTTTAATTACATGCTGTAATTTTATTATTATGTTTTTTAATTAGAGGCAAACCAATAGGTTTTTTTAACATTACATGGTATTGCTGATAAATAGAAAGCAGGGTGGTCAGATACATGCAGAATAAGCTCAAACAAACTTCAAGATAATTTGGTAATACTTTTTGGTCTATTTATTTTATCTCTTGCCTATTTTCTTATGGTAACAATGAGGTAATATTTACCATTGCACGTCCTATTTGAGCTAATGACACATGTTGGACTCATCAGTTATGTTTTCCTCCTCCTCCAGACCCAACAGCCCACCCAAAGCCCAAGACGGTTCTGCATTTCACAGTTTAACAGCCCTTCCATCACTAGGAGCAGTTATTACGCTCACACAACCACCCAGAGTTTATAAAACTAAGGTGTTGTGTGCTCCAGAGTTTGTTTTACTGATCATTGTGCAGAGGCGTTGATTAAGTGAAGTGAGAGTTTGTTTCTGAGGGTGCGGGGAGGTGTCTGTCACCTCATAACTTCACTCATTTAGTCAAAACAGGCTACTGTCTTCAGACACGGTCCTCTGTAATCCTACGGCCCATACGCACACCTTCAGTATTTTGCATCCTTTTATTTCTTGATTTGATGGGCTGAAGAACTGAAAAGACCTTTATGAAGTTCATCTACAGGGCATTCTGTCCTCTCATCCACTTCTTGATTATTCTTGCTCTCCCTCCCTCTCATTCTCTAGTTACTGACATCAGGGCTGCACATTCCACGCTTGTCTTAATAAAGTCAAATCGCAATAAACCTGAACCAATTACACGCACAGCCAGATGGGCTGACCACAGCACGGAGGGGATCCACCTGGAGGGTGATGGCACCCGGCTTTGGGGTCACAATGAAAAGCATCACCAAAAAAGCTTTAACTGGGTGTGCCTTTATGGGAGGTTTTTCAATGTCAAGTCTGGTGAATCTCACCGGGATTTATTTATCTGGCCCTTCAAAAAAGAACGGCAAATCTGACGGAAATAACTGCTTTTCAGCCTATTTTTTGTCCATTTAGATGGGAAGAAACCATTTAAGACATGTAAAGCAACCAACCAAATCCAATAATAGACTGGTGTGAAAACATTTCAGTGTGTACAATATAAACTTTGTAATTAGAACTAATATTTCTTTTCCTCATGTATAGCTCAGGGGAGGAAGAATTTATTCCTGCTTGAGGATGTTGAGTTTACTTGCTTATGAGTGGCTCAGACAACTTCAGTAATTACTAGTTCTTAGTAACCTTGTGTCTTGTAAACACACCTTTGTTTTTTAGGGAGTTGGACTTGTAACCCAAAGGTTGTGGGTTCGAGTCCCAGGCGGTGGTGGGAGTGAATTCCCAGCGCTCTCTCCACCTTCAAGGCACCGTTCCCCCAACTGTTCCCCGGGCGCCGCAGGTGTGTTTGGGTGTGTGTTCCACTGCTCCGGGTGTGTGTTCACGGGGTGTGTGTGCGTGGTTGATCACTTCTCACTGCTGTGTGTGTGCACTTTGGATGGGTTAAGTGCAGAGCACAAATTCCTAGCATGGGAAACCATACCTGGCCACAAGTCATTTCACTCACTCAATCAGCCCCAACAAGTCACGAGAAATTATCCAATCTGATTGTCATTTACTCACTGTCATGTACTTTCAAACCTGTATGTCAAGGCCATATGTCATAATACTATATTTAATGCAGTCTTTGTGTATGCTAATTAACGTTTTAATTTGAGTTGAGAGTGGATAAAGCCTTCAAGGAACAGTTCACCTAAACAATTAAATTAAATAATATTCTTCAAAACATCTCTTTTTGTGTTCTGCCAAAGAAAGAATATCATGTAGTTCAATTTTGGAAAGCAGAAGAGTTTCTTTAGTGGTATTGATTTAACTTCCATGGAACTTTTCTATTTCACAATAGGGTTCTTTGTAGCTCCTTCAATTCTTTTTAAGATTCTTTGGGGAATGGTTCCTTTATGGCATCAACCTTTATTTTTAACAGTATAGAAGACATGCAACCATTGACAGTCTCCACGGACCTCAACCATCCATCCCCTCCCAGTCCACTACTGCATACAGATCCCAGTTCTGATGAGTCAAACCTGCCTTCACGGCTTCACCTGACAGCCACAGCGTCCTGCCCTCTCTCGCCGCTCCATAAACATCACTTCAGGACTCATTCACCGACCCCCCTCCTCTTCTCTATTAGCAGCTAATAATATTGAGTTACCACTCAGCACACTGCCAAGTGGTCTCTGCTGGGGCTCAGTGGCTGTTTGTGCTTGGCACGGAGAGAACCTTAACGTTTTAAAGGTACAATAACAAACATCTCCGACCCTCCACACTACGCTAACCTGCTTGCTTTTACACCTCTGGGAATGGCTTTATTTCCGTGAAGTCTGTGCACATTTTATGTAGAGAGGGAGGACCTCAATGAAAGATTTCATCAGCGTTTTAAAATACAAGAAGGTTTTAGACATCAATCAGCGGCTGAAAGCATGCGGTCTGAATGTTGATTCGTTAAGTTTGATTAAAACTATATTTTCTGTTCGTTTGGGTCTAGTTAACTAGGATTTGTTGGCTTGTCTGTGCTAAGTGGAGATACGTGCAAATTCTTTAAGCAATATTTAAATCATGTCAAGGTATAATAAACATTATTAGGCACAGCTGAAATGAATTGATTTAGCAGGGCAATTTGTTTTTGTCTAAACCGTTTGGAAATTAGAAACGGAATTTTGACCAGACGTGACTTCATTGCTTTTTCTGAGGTGGCATGTTTTATATAGGAGGTTTAAGAGAAATTAATCAAACAAATATGTGACCCTGGGCCACAAAACCAGTTTTAAGTTGCAGTGGTATATTTATAGCAATAGCCAAAAATATATTGTATGGGTCAAAATGATCGATTTTTCTTTTATGCCAAAGATCATTAGGTTATTAAGCAAAGATCATGATTTATGAATATGTTTAATACATTTCCTACCATAAATATGTTAAAACTTAATTTTTAAATAGTAATATGCATTGCTAAGAAATTCATTTGGCCAACTTTAAAGGTGATTTTCTCTATATTTAGATTTTTTCCACCATCAGATTTCAGATCTTAGCCAAATATTGTCCTACCCTAACGAACCAATGGAAAGCTTAATTTATAAATCTCAGTTGTCACTTGTAACTGGTTTTGTGGTCCAGGGTCACATATGTTTGGATTTGGCTGCCGAACGGTCTAGAATATAATACTGCAGAATTGTGCATTTTAAATGTTATTTTACATTTATTCAACAAAAGAAACCCCAAGCTGAGCAAAAGTCAGAATTTAATGTAGACTTGATCTGCAGTTGTAGCCATGGAGCAAAGAGACAAGTGCTAAAGACAAAACCAGGAAAGAGAGAGAGAGCGAGAGAGAGAGAGGTGTTGGGACAATGCAGCGTCCTACTCAATGTTTGAAAGTGCTCCATCAAGTCAACTGGTTTAATTGCACAGGGGGCGGTTTGTAACTATTACTGTGAAAGGAATCCTTTAGCAGCAATAACACTAAATCAGACCTTATTAAAACAGCTATATATCTGCCTGCCTAAATTGTTGCTGGACTCGTGGGTTATCACAATAACCGTAAATTTTGCCAGATTTCTGGCCGTAAAAACTCATTAGGTATTTCCCAGCTAAGAGAGAAAGAGAGAGGGGAACTGCCTGTTGCCTGGGAGCTGGGGAGCAAAGCATTGTGGGGGCTGGCCACAGTTACCTTTGTCATGAATCACTGTGCGAATAGGCCACCGGCCAGAAAAGGCTGCTGATAGCGCTCCCGCACACACACACACACACACAGAGAAAGCAGGGCAGACACAATAAGACGCACTGCAGAACTCCATGGAAATGAAAATAATCCAGCAGCCGTCAACCCTGTTTCAGCCCTTTTTCTGCCTCCCACAGTGTGTGTGCGCCTCGCCCCAACACACTCCCTGCCTCTCCAGCACTGAAAAGACACAGACAATGTAAGTCATATGGGTGTCTGGGGGGCCTGGTGCACGGGGTACGATTTGTCAAACGTCCAATCAACCCTTCCTCGTCCTGAAATCGCGAGTGCGGTCTCGGCGCAGCAAGCTTAAGCAAGCACGAGTAAATCTGCTCTTGTCGACATGTGTGATGTTCATGGTTAGTGCGTTTCATGAAAATATGTACATCTTTCCTGCTGCTATAAATTCTCGCAAAACATTTTTGGAGCAGCTCAAAATCCTAAAAATCAGTTGATAACAGACTGTCACATTCTATTTAGAGAGATAGTTCATGTAAAAACGAAAATTCTGGAAACTTTTTAAACCTCAATGAGTTTTTTGGGGGTTTTTTTCTTTCTGTTCATAACCAAACAGTTGCTGGTAGCCGTTAACTTGTATATTATGAGAAAAAGGGCTAGTCTTAGCTTTTAAAAGTTTGTCTCACAGGGATCGGGATCTCTTTAGTAACTGTTTCTCCTAGACAGTCCGAAAAATTGTCTCACGTGTCTCGTCTAGAGTTTCAGATTTCGACAGTGTCTCACATTGTACATAGATTTGTCTGCAATCAGAAGGATCTAATTATGAACTCCAATGTTTTTCATCAAATTCTGTCAGGTTTAAATGAATGAGGAATGCTACCCATGTTAGTTTTCAATCTAGGCTCATACACAATAATCACATTAGATGCAATATTGAATGTAAGGCAGATGAAAATGAGGAATATGCTTTTTAAAATGGCATGCCTTCTATAAAGAGCCCAGTTGTATCTTTCAGAACTAAGAATTTGCGAAATTGAGTTTTTACCTACCACAAGACATTTGTTAAACTACAGTACAATCCTTCGAAGACAATGCATTTCTTTTCCTCACATCTTCATTTTCTGTCCTGTGAAAAATCAGCACTACACTGACTACAGGAAAAACTGCACTCAGTTTGATGCAATTTCCAGATTATCACTTACTGTTATAAAAAACATGATTTGTAAAATTGTACATTTTGTTATTTGCATCACACGCAGTTAAATATGCATTGCTTTTCTGATATGTAAACTTGCATTGTACACGGCTATCTGACTCTATTGAACACAAGTCATGGAAAAAAGAGCTTAAAGACTTGTAAAAGCAAGCTAAAATGGTATGGTTGATTCGGCAAATGTGTTTTTGTCACATTCGCTTCTGTAATTATTTGAGGTTATGAACTGCCTCTGTTTTTTTTTTCTTTTTTTACTGTTCTTTGAGATCCACTCAGTGTTTTTACATTAAAAAAACATCATCATTTAGAAGCAATACACTATTCTATACACTGTCCTGTTTTGAACCCCTCTTTAAGACACTACATGTGCAAATCATTGGGCGGGGTTAAACAGGCAGTGATGTAGAAGCAGGTGCGGAGACGGTGCATTTTACATCATAGAGTACAGCAGAACATTCTACAAGCTGTCGTTTTGGCACAATCCCCTACATATATAAAGCTGTTTTTAGACCAATGTCTATTTTAATGACAATGTTTTGTGTTCTGAAACTTACGGCACAATGACCTCTTACAGTATATGTAAATAGATCAACGGAAGTTCATGAGAAGTGAAGGTGGCGTGCTATTAATTTTAAACACAATAAAGTGTTTATTTTGCGGCACTTAAATGACATTACATTTTTTAAACTGCTATAATATGTACAATAGCCAACATAGTAAAACATTTCCATATTCCATTTCAGCTGTTTCAGATGAAACTGAGCACGCTTTTAAAATCAGTGCCCGAACTTTTCACGTTCAGACTGCCATGATATGCACAGTACAACAACACCGGCAGGTTCACATATTGCAGATGAAGCGATTTCACTTTAAAAAGTGACGCCATATGTGCAAGAAGCAAGGTTAATGTCATTTAGCAAAAATCTTCAGCCATGTTTTTCCAGTGGGTTGTCTATTTTCATATCAACATTTAACTCACATGTCTTTTTATGTCTCCCAAGGCGTAGTTGAAGAAAAAAGCATTTCATATCCAAACTGCTGTGATATATACGGTGCAACAGCTGACGTAACGAGTGTTGGATAAAACCTTTAGCACCACTCACTTTGAAAGTGCTGCGAGACATGCAAGATGCAATGTACAGTAATATAATGTTGCAGAGACCTTACTAAATGCATGTTTTTCCAGTGAACCCAAGTTATCTATTTTCATAGTGAGCAGTACATCAACAAGTAACTCACTTATGTCTCTTTATTTTTCCCAAGATGTTTTTTAAAGAAACAACGTCAATATTTAAATTAAACATGCTGAACCGTTATGCAATAAAATGCATCTCATCCAATGGCCAAAGATCACAGGCTAGTAAGATCCACTCCACCTCACTGGCTGCTTCAGCTGACCAATTGGTTTAGAGTGTCTGGATGCCTCTATGGTCCAATCGTGGAGTTCACCTGAGCGGTGTGTCTTTCTCCCTTGTGGCGACTCCAGAGGGAAACCACATCCTGACCATTAGGTTTAATGATGTTCTGACTCCTGCTCCGGGCGGCCACTCGAGCCAAACCACAGACACATTAACCCCCTGCTTCCCCCTGAATTTATTTACTCCTGGGCTCATTGTTGTAAACAAAGCTTTACGTGCCATTGTTAATCGTTTAATGAGCATGCCTTTTACAGTGCTCTCTTTTCCTTTTCCACTTCTTTAACAGCTTAGTTATGCTTCATTTAAATATCAACTTTGACTCAGAAACAAATATAGACAAATGAAGCAAGTGATAACTTATAATTAGAGTTCAGAACCTTCAAATAAATTTGGATGGCAGTACAAAGTCTCAGTATGTTGTTCTCTGCTTCGTTTCCAAATTCACCAAAAAGCCATTTTTAGTAGTAGTTGAAGATTAGTGCTGACTGATTTCAGGAATCAGGTTATGCTGTAATGAACTTTACGGTCGTGATAGACATGTAGGCGTTGCAGTACATATATTCACAGTATTAAAGGCAGCTGAATTGATATGTGATTGTATGTCTTTGACAGTCAGGGTTTTTCATCTCCTGTTGCCCCCCACTGGTGAAATACAGTGCTGCATGATCTTTTCAATCACGTAACAGTGAGTAATGAGCAGACAATGTATGTACAATGTAGCAAAAATATGCTCAGCATTGAACCTGCTACAGTACATGCACTGCTATACTTCTTACAACATGGAAGTTGTAAAGGCCGTTTAAAACCCATTTGATTCCTATAATGGGGGACTTGCATTAATCCAGAATTGAGTGGATGAAAGGTGTACATGCAAGGTGTCGTTGTAGTAAAAACTTCTTTGCAACCTTCACTGAGAAAGGGAAAATAGTTTGAGAGGCAGAACTAATTATTATTTTGATCACTGGGGAAAACAAATTACTTGCTTAGTATTTATGAGATCGTTTGAAAATAATCAATCTGTCAGTGGGATGAGACAAATAATATGTTTCTCATTTAATTAAGTATTTGTTCCTGCTTTAAGCAACTTTGTAAAACATGCATTTTAAGCTTTGCTTCTGAAACTAAATATCAAACAAAATACTGAAAAATAACTTAATATTTAGATTTTTTTTTTCCTTTAAAAAATGAGCACAACTTTTTTGTTGGGAAAAATAAAAAAATTAAAATTAAAATAAACTTTTTGTTGGAAAAATAAAAAAATAATTGAAAAAAAAATCAGAAGAATCACTCACAAAAAAAAAAATCTATATATATATTATTATTTATATTAAAATTATTATTTTAATTATCTAAATCACTCCATTAAGATTTATCTATTTTTTGCATTGTTGATTATTGTTGTATGTTGCTTGCTTCCAGACTCTCTCTCTCCTCATCCAACATTTGGCAGCTCCCCCTAAACCTCCATTAGGAAAAAGTCCCAAATGCCAAATAAACAATCAGCACGGTTAGTTTAAAAGTGACACCTTTTATTGTTTATAAAATGACTTATTGTTCATACAGCCGTAAAACAGTTGCACACACTTCTGAGTGAAAGTGTATGTGTTTGTGTGACTTTGCGGTCCGTATTTTCCAGCACTCTCTAGGTATGTACCCGCTAAACCCCATCCTCCGTGCCTCGCTAAATGCGGCATTAGCTGTAATTGCAAGCAGAAATCCTTATCTTGTACTTCAGATGGGAGGCCTTGGCCGCTAGCCTCCTGCCACAAATACCAATTACAGTGTTCTCTATGTCAGGCCGTAGAGATCCTTTCTGTGAGTGAACGGCACACACTTTTCCCCAGGAGAGGCCTGCCAGGAAGCTGTGTAAAAGGCTGCAGTTGATAATGTCTGTTTTGCTTTCAGTTGCTTGTGCTTCACAGCAGAGTGAGTCACCTCATCAGGCCACAAATAAACTCTGCTCTTTTTTTAACCACTTACTGTACAAACACCCTTGCATTTATAATGTATAGATTTTTGAACTTTCCATTCATCAAACAAATCCTAAAATAATGTATCAGGGTTTCAATAAAAAAAAAAAAACACTGATTATAATAAGATTTTAAGAAGTTTCTTAAGCAGAAAATATGCATATTATTATACCTGCATATGATTTCTGAAAGATCATGTGACACTGATAACTGTAGTGATGATGCTAAAAATTCAGCTTTTGCTGCAGACTGCTATCCTTGACACCATTACGCTGCAGTGTGACATAATGAAAGCGATCAAGTTTTGTTGCATCCCATGGCTCACTCGCAGCATAAACACAGTGTTACAGTTACAGATACTTAAATTGGTCCTGTCAGATAACGTCAGCCGTCCTTTTAACTGAGATGTGCTTAAGACATCCAGTTTTAAATCTAGATGTTAAACAAACAGACCCTTAACTCTGCTTATCTGTGCGGGTGAGTGTGGGAGAGGGACTTTATTAGACAGAAGAATGCAATAACATAGGTTAAAAACTCTCTCTCGCTGTGTCTAGATCACTTATCTGCCCACCCAGGCTCTCCTGAGACCGTGAAAGCGTGTGGCACGTCTGCCAACAGCCCCGTGAGGCCCCATGTGTGTCCACTTTCAGGCCTGTGTGATGTAAAGAGACTGATGTCCAAAACAAACACTTCCCTTCTGAAACAAGTAAGGTTGTAGTTTAGTCCCGCATTATATTCAGTGGCCTTAACTACTACGTAGGCTACTTGTTGTGTTGTAATTTGCTGCTATTGATGTGGGATGCGAGGTAAGGTTAGAGAGGTTAAGGTGTAAGGAATGGGTCAACAGTGTTATTAAATGTAATTATAGATGCAGTTATTTCTTAAAATAAAGTACAACGTAAAAACATGCATGCATGTGTAGAATGACTTGTACTTGATCACAACAAAAGCAAGATATCAGTAAGTAAAATATATGTTTACATGTATTTTCAGTCGTGGCCTAATGGATAGGGGGTTGGACTTGCAACCCAAAGGTTGCAGGTCCGAGTCCTAGTTTCGGCAGGGATTGTGGGTGGGGGGAGTGAATAACCAGCACTTTATCCACTGAGGTGACTGAGGCGAGACCCTTGAGCACCGTTCCCCCCACTGCTCCCCGGCCAGTGGCTGCCCACTGCTCCAGGTGTGTGTTTGGTTGTTCATTTCTCACTGCTATGTGTGTGCACGTTGGATGGGTTGAATGCAGAGCACAAATTCCAAGTATGGGTCATGGGCCACAAGTCACTTCACTCACTCGTGTATATATATATGCATACACATAAATCGGAACTTTTCCTGTGGAAACAAGTTAAAAATCACTAAATAATTTTTCCTCAGCATCTACTTCAGTGTATCACCTTGTCTTGCTGTTTCTTCTGAGGGTTCATTGAGTTTGTTGACCCTTTGCCGTGTTTTTCTGTACATGATGAACAGATTGAGAAGTTCATGCTAATATCCAGCCTCAAACACGACAGCCCTTTCACGACACTATTGCCTATTCAACAATCATCAAAGTCGGTTCCACACCCCTGTCACAACTCTGAAGCAAAATATTAAATCACTATTTTACGACCCATCATTTTTTGACCATGAGACTGTCGTTTCCTGCCTTTCACAGGCACTGAAGAGACGGGATGAGACAGACGGAGGCGAAGGGTCACACGAGCAGATGTCATACGGTATTTGGCTTTCCATAGATCTCTAACTTTGCGTTTTGCAGAATTAATCTTCGAATCGATGATTTGAATGATTTGCTCACCAAAGAATGTGAACAAACAAGATTTGCGTACACTTTCGTGCATGCGGTTGGTTTGGAGACTTCACGATATGATGCCCAACACCTCAAACATCCATAATGCTTTTGTCGTGTGTGGACATGGGTACAAAGAATTAATCGTTTTTATCTGTCCTTTCTCTGTCCAACATTCTCCAAAGCTAGACCGAAACCAGGCAATGTTCTGTAATGTAGGAAACAGATTGTTTGTAACTTAAGTGTCATTAGTGTCAATGTTTTACCCAACAGCCATCAGCTGGGAGCATGTAACATCATCATCATCTTTAAATTTAAATCTTTAAACAAGCCCTCAAATCTGCTACTTGGACATGGTCAATATCTATGTATGGATGCTAGGTAAAATGATTGTAAAACCAATCCAAGTGGTCTTTGAAACCTGACAACTTCCAATGAAGCGAGAAGGAGGCTGCAGGAGCAAACGGCTGCTATTTGAGGCGATATGCCTGCATGCTCTTCCCTGCATCCTGCATTGCGTGACAACTGCTCTTTTATTAGTGGGTGAAAGTTTAACGGCTACACATCCATTGCTTTATTCACCTTGTTTGTGATTCTCATGCTTTTACCGCCACACCTGTTATTTGCAAAGCTGGAACAACAAACGTCAATTCTGCTTTCATTCATGCCAGATGCAGAAGGAGCAGCTAATTTTGTGGTATTTTGAATTCAAGCAATTACTGTGCTATTGTCCGTTTTAGCTCTGTTAATTTTCCCCATTCTCCACTTCCTCCTTCCGAACACTGTGCCTCCTCTTTGGTAATCATTTGCACCTTTTAAGAATCACATGTCCTGCACGATTTACTTAAATTTTATTATCCAGCTTACTTCATGGCTGTTTCCCCTGCTCTCTTTGATGTTCCACTTGCTTGCTTTATTGTAATGGAGTTTGGTTTATTTTGTGAGGTGAAAATTGCCCCCAACAGGACCGGCTTGTTTACGCCCTGAGGATTTTCACAGGATTGAATTTCAATGAGAGTTTATCTTCACTTCATTTAAAAGAAAAGAGATCTTTTACGGGATCAGCAGCCCTCAGGTCAAACCCATAATCCACAAAACACTTACAAATGCACATCAAACTAACATCACAGGCCATTAATAAACTCTGTACGGGACTCCTTTACTTTTGGCAAACGTGCGCGAATAATTATTTAGAAGAACATTCGATGGTACAAAATCACACAGCGTGTCATACAGCACGCACAAAAGAGTTTGGCAGGAGAAAATGGCATTAGGATCAGGTTTATGGGTAAATGTCATGAAAACATGTCCAAGTAATCTTTCTTATGAAGCCTGTTAAGGACGATTAAAACATGCCATTATTTTAACGACAATTGTCTTCTCATTCAACATTCCCATTTCCCCCAGTGGTGATTCTAATTAAATTCTCATTATATATTAATAAAGGTACATGGTGGAATTGAGCTCTCTGGCGACAAACATCTCTGGTTCAAACATCAAAATGTAAATTGCTTGCAGATGACCATCAACTGTCCTTGAACTATACTCTCATTCTGCCGTAATAAACAAGGAACTTTGCTGAACCATGGCATGCAGCAGGCGCAATGACATTACGCAGCACCTGAAAATAGTCCCCAACAATTTCAAGCCCTTCCTCATCAAATAAACGCTTCTCATGCGGAGATATGTTATGTGCAGCGCGCATCTGTGTGAAAGCCCACAGTTTCTGACATGAGAAGGGAATATTAGTTCATCTATTAGTCTTCTGTTTCAGGAATGGCTATATATGTCCATCCGTTTACATTTTAATGACACATTGCACAATATTGCACTCATTTGGTAAGCGACCTAATGATTGAGCCTGGTTTCTTCCAAAGTTTTTTCTCCATTCTGCCGCTGCCTTGCTTAGTTGTCTCTGAGCAAGACACCCAACATAAGATTGACACCCCTTGGTGTTTGTCTAGATGTACTAAAAAAGTTGCATTAAAGGGGTCATACGGTGGTACATGCACTTTTACAAGCTGTTTGGACTGAAATGTGTGTTGGGAGTGTGAGTACACAACCACCCTACAATGATAAAGATCCACAGGTAGTTTTCTTTTGATTTAATAAAAATAAGTTGCCCCTTCTGAAATCAAGCCATTCTCAAATGCATGTCGGTGTGGCGTCACACCGACAGAGGCCACTCCCACAATAGTTGATTGACAGCAGTGTGTCACACAGACTGAACTGGTGTCTTACCTCAGACCCGCCCTGAGTGAGCGTCATCAGACCGAGACGCAGAGACAAGCAAGACTCCTATGAGATTGAGGTGTTTTGTGGTTGCATGCATTAATGAACATAGCAGTAGTCATTTACTCCTGACATCTGAGGGACTGAAGACGCGGAGGATCAACGTCATGTTTGGTTCTGAAGGCAAACGCGCCCTTGATCAACCAAAATGCGTTTATGTTCACGTAAATCATTCATGATCCAGCCTCAACTACAGAAGCTGTGAGTATAATGTCTTTTAATGAATCTTTGCAAATCGCCTTTCCTAATAATGTGCTAATTAGCAAGTTTCACTCTGAATACGGCTAAAAAAAGATCCTCTGAGAGCGACTCAGAAAAGAGGGGCGGGGTCAGCGGAGCTTGTTTAGATTTAAAGGGGAAGTACATAGAAACAGAGTGATTTCAAAAGAGCTGTTTATGACAGGGTAAAATTAGCGTTTTTAAAACGATCTTTGAGAAATTTTAAAACAAACTATATTACAAACTTTCCATTAACACCCTAAAAAATCATATTAGCTAGTGAAAAAATGGGTTTGTCTGACCCCTTTAAAGAAAATCAGCTGGTAAAATAGTGCTTTCTAACTGTTTTTGCTTCAGTCTACCAAAAATAAGTTGCCATTAATTACCCTTATGTCATTCCAAACCTGTAAGACATTCTATTCATATTCAAAACATAAATTGTAATATTTTTGATCAAATCTAAGAGCTTTCTGACCCTCCATAGGCAATGCAATGACCACTTTCAATGCCCAGAAAAGTTCAATTTGAACTTGTCCTTAACTGCCCGTTTCTCCATTAATCCTAGGCTGAAATTCAGCTCAGCATCTGAAATGACCTGTGCAAGGCCTTCTGAGTTTCTTTTAAACGCTAATCTGCTGTGGAGGGTTATTTTCCCATTCTTGAGTGTTTTTCCCCAATCTCTCTCTTTATGAGGGACTGGAAATTATTAGGAAATGAGGCCATTGTGAGGACTACACCAGCCTCATGTTGAGCGATGACAGAGACTGTAGCCTCATTCGTCAAACTGTTCCTCTTTCCCCATGCCATCAAATTAAACACAAATGTGCAGCGGACAGGCACAGAGAGTGTGAAAAGAGCGCCCATGATGCTCTAGTGGTTCAATGCTTGCAGGAGGTCAGCGAGATCATTATTTCACTTTGATTTGCCAAAATCCTGATTCTCAAGGACCAAAAATTGGCAGCTACACTACTTCAACTAGTCTCGTCTTTTCATCGGCAGTGGGATTCATTTTTATGATTTTTATGAAGAATTTTAGGTCGCGACTTGTTATTGCTCATAACCGTGAGACATGTTTCTTTCTCAAAAATCAGGTTGATTCGCATCATTTCCCATCAGTGATAATGCGACCAATCATCACTATGATGACTGTCTGGACGATCGCATTAATGAATCCCAACCGCAAAATAGTGCTGGGATCCAGCGGTCACACGGCGAGGACACGCAAGATGCCATGGAATGTGCGCCCCGGCCCATCGCACCAGTCTCGCTGAGCTTCTCGCACGCCTCTGCCGTCTTTTTCCAATCCAGACTTCATTGTCTTGGAATGTTTCCTCCATACGGTCGCGAAAACACTTTCCTTCCCACATCACTTAAAGTGACTCTTCTGAACTTGTATTGTTGGGAATTGGTTTCAGCACCAGCTAATCATTATCAGCAGTACTCTATGTAGAACAGCGGGGTTTTTCCTCCTTTCAAACAAATGTGTTTTTGCTGTGCCTTCAATAACAGCAAAGCCTCAAGATGGGGAGCAAGACCTGGCGTTTATTTATGAAACAACTTGATCAATTAATGTGCAAACGTTGTCCTATTCAGTGTTGGTTGGCCACCTACAAACATTTTTTTTTATTATTGTTTGGCTCTGAGGCTTTAAGTTTACACAATGTCTTCCATCAAAATTTGTCTTCAATGCAAATTGAAGATTTGCACATAACACAGACGGGTTTCCTGACTGCAACTGCACAAAGTGAGCAAAACTGAGCAAAACATCTGAATGTCTAAATAAAGTTGTAAAGCTGAAATTTTTTAAAAGACATTTAAGAGGATAGATTGGTAATGCCAATATTAGCTTAAATATTTTCAGTAACTTTTTCATATTAAATTATTATTATTTTTCAGAGAAAATTAGTTTTAGTTATTTAGTAAAAGCATGGCTTCCGCAAAAACATTAAGCAGAAGGAGAAAACTGTTTTCAACAATGATTACAATGAGATATGTTGCATTGACTTGGCACAAAACAAATAAATGAAACATATTTGGTTTGTTTTTACAGGTATACATGCAATTAAATGTTTCTTTAAAGCCCTATTTTCAGAGGAAGAATCTCCACATACCTATTTCAATGCACTTTCTGTTAAGCACACTTGACTTCTAGATGAATTGCATCTTGTGCAGGATATTAGGAGAAAGATGACCCAAAGAGTTTAAAGTTTCCAGAGGGACACTAGCTTTCTCTCTTCAGTTTTTTTTAATACAATTAGAAACAGATGCAGCAAGAATAAAGTCAGATACCATTGCCAATCACACTGTGAAGAGTGTAGTCCTGCATGACAGGGTAATCTGTCAAAGGTCAACATGACTGATAGATAGGGTCCACGGCATGGATCACATAGCACACTGTAATATTCCATGTCTCCATGTTGTACCTGTCAGTTTTGGCACTGTGTTTGTCAGGAAAATTGTATTGAGTTAAAGCAGTATGAAGCAAGTTAAAATACCAAATGATTTAACTCAAGATAAATCTCTCAAAATATTATTAATGTGACAGGAAGTACAAGATTTCTAAACATATAAAGGTGCAGCTGTGATGCTAGACTGTTGGGGGTGGTTGCCCATAGTATTATGCAGTTGCTTTATATATACTGTATACACACACAGTCTATGAGACACTGGAGACACTACATGTAATGGGTCTCTTGACTAGTTGCTTATTAGCGTGCATATTACAAATATATTAGCTATTAGATCTTATTCTACTTCCCTGATCCTACCCAATACCTAAACTTAACAACTACCGTACCTTACTAACTATTAATAAGCAGCAAATTAGTCATTTATTAAGGGAAAAGTCATAGTTAATAGTGAATAAGTGTTTCCTATTCTAAAGTGTTACCGTAAATTTTACATTTATTTAAAATAATTAAAAGCAGTTTCATGTCAATCCATTATTTTTAATCAGTAAAGTAATCTAATTACAGTTTTGAAAATGTAATTAGTTGTTCATAATGATTTACTGTTTAGAGCAACTGATACAAGACTGTACAGGACTTAGCAGACAAGGGGTTTAGCTTTATGCGAATTCTGCTTCGTAGAAGCCGTGGACAGGGAACAAGGATAAGGCGTCTTATGAGAGATGCCCCCTTGTGTGCAAACCTGAGAGCCCAAGGAACATTCCAGCTCCCAGCAGACAAACTTTTCCATGAGGGTCATCTCTGTATGTGAAGTCAATAAAAGCTTTAAAAATCCCATCAAGACCCTTTTATAGACGACAATAAATACCAAGTATCTCAAACTGCGTAGCTGTTGTCATGATTTGTACCATGACACTCCCACCGCTCAGCCATCAACCCCTCTAGCACGAAAGCACACAGGCCCATATAAACTGAACATTGAGGTGTTCCAGAGACTCAGAGCTCAGCAATATCCTGCCTCATGAAGACGGCGGGCATTAAGCCACGGCTGCGTTTTTATTACCGCCTGTGTAAAAGAGACTGACTCCAGATTACATTTTGCACTTAAGATGGGCTCTAAAATGAGAATTCAGACCAATGTCATGTCCCAGGACAAGTTCATGTTCGATTCCTGGAGGAAATGTGAAAGCAGCCCTGTGTTATTAAACACATGGACATCTCGCCAGTCCCTCAAAACGCTTTAGGGAAAACTTTTACTGTACACAAGTCGTGCTTATAGAACTGCATCTGTCTATCTTCAAAAAAAATCAATGGCAGTGGAACTCATGTACTCGAGCAGCGCCTTGTCTGTAATGTATTTTTCAGTTCTGTAACCTGTAAATGTTATTCCCTGAGGTCCAGTTATAATGTTACAAGGTTTCATGCACTCACAACAGTCGTAATTTAGTTTTACATGGCCACTTTCATTCTCTACCTGACTATAAATATTGTAGGCTGGTTTGCTACTGTACAAATTCTACATGCAAATGAACTCTGTTATGATTGGCTACCTTGTTGGCTGGAAATGTGATGTGATATGTGATGTGGCATCAAGATGTAACCTGAGGAAAAAGATCAAATAGAATTGTGACACTTTATTTTACAGTTACACCTTTTAGTTGCTTATTAGCATGCATATTGCTAGAATATGAGCCATTTATTAGTGCTAATTAAGCACATATTAATGCCATATTCTACACGACCTTATTCTACATCACTAATCCTACCCAATATCTAAACTTAATAAATACCTTCTGACTATTAGTAAGCAGCAAATTGAAAATGTGTTAAGTGAAAAGTCATAGTTAATAGTTAACAAGTGTTACTTATTCTAAAGTGTAATCAATTTATGCAATATAATCAACTGTTAAAAAGCATGAGGAGCCATCACAATGGATATTTTAACACTCTTTTAGCTTTGATGGAAAGTTTAAATAGTTGGGAATGTTAGTCTACATTTGGGCTTGTCAGTGAATGCAGCACACTTAGTTGCCGTAAGCCCATGTTTTGACTGTTTCAGAAGTTTCAAAAGGAAAAGTAGACGTTCAAAGCTCACTGATTACATCGGTATGTTTCACTCCCCACAGAGAGCTTTAAGCAAAGTTTACAGTGTCCTTTAACTAAAACCCTTATTCAACAGCTGAGCCTGGGGTTAAAATGATTTTGGATCTTTGGATCCAAACGGTTTTCGGAATCATCTTGGATCAGTAATTTCACTTTAGCATTTCAACACCAGCTGTTCTTTAGTATTTGAACAGCTGGCTTTCACATGTCAAGATGTTGTGGACTAAAACACATGATTACAGAGAAAAGCTCTATGTTATAATTAGAACACGAAATTATCACATGAATTAAACACCGCGGACCAACTATTAAGCTGTGTAATTTAGCTAATGTGCACAGTCACAAAGATTAAACAAGACGGTCGTTCACTTTGAAGTTACATGTGGATAACAAGGCTGCTTTCCACACTGCTTAGATGGTGATTTGCCTCCTCTTTTAACTGAGATATATGACGCTACTGTAATTGGCTAATTCTTCTATTTGTGCACGTTACATTTGTTTTCATTGACTGACAACAAACGAAATTGAGCATTTTAGTCTGTGTGAGGCCTCATTACTGAACCTGTGGTTATATACAGCCTAATTAAAGTACCAGGCATTGGAGCATTCAGGCTGGAACAACTGAAGTCAGTATATCTATCTATTGTTTTGTCAAAATCATCTCAACGATGATTCTTATTAGATTTCCAGGAATAAAAACATTTCTATAGTAGCCTACTAAAACTACAACTAATAGTAATTTGAAACTGAAGTGATATGTACGTCTTGCTAAAAGGTACATTTATGCCATGAGACCAGGTAGAAAACCTAGTATGATGTTTCTTGCTGAAAGAACTCTAATCACTGTAGGTGGTTTTCCTTATGCATATGTGTTGCGTCATTGGTGTGGCATGCCATGCTTAATAAATAGCTCTGCACTATGGATTGATTTGTTGTTTTTTCTATTTACAGAACAATCTTTTAATGTGTTTTGCTTGTGTATAATTTATCAGTGAGAATGTCTGTATGTTTGGATCTCAGTTCATGCAGTGTTCATGGGGATTTACATTAGGAACCATGTGCTCTCAGCTCTCAGGTCAGAATCATTCACTGCGTCAACAACGCATCACATATTACTGAAGCCACAGCATACCACATTTAGTCATAGTGACTTGAAAAACCACCCAGTCCAAAAAGATGCCCACTTTTGCTCAAAACTACTTCTTGAATACTTAATTTCAATGGAATAGCAGTAACACCTTAAAAGACACATACTTGCTGAAAATGTGGACTCAATCAAAACTTCAGATCAGAGCCTTTAGAGTCAAGTCACCCTCCGTTATGGACTGGTTGATGCTGAAAAGAAAGGGATTTTCTTTTCTTCTTTGAAAGAAATAGTTTCCCCAAAAATGAACATGTGCTGAGACTTTACTCACCCCTAGGCCATCCAAGATGTACGTGAGCTTGTTTGTTTCTCAGAACAGATTTGGAGATATTTAGCACTACATCACTTGCTTACCAATCAACCGTCCTCAGTGAATGGTTGACGTCAGAATAAGAGTTCAAACCATTTATAAAAACATCACAATAATCCACCCTAGTCAATCAGGATAAATAAATATTTGCAGCCAATTGTCATTTTAGGGTGAACTATTCCTTTAAGTAACTTTTGAAGACAGTTACCAAGACAGTTACCAATTTCCACCATTGATCTGGACTGGATCCCACATCTGTTACGCCCCATCTGCCTCTATGGCACATCCTGTTCTGATTTAAGATTTAATCGTGCGTGGTTCTGTGCGTGTGTCAGTAAGATCTGACTTTGCCGTTAAGACGTTTTTGTCACTCCGAATGCTTTGTTCATGTCTCGGCAGAGCAATTCTGGAATGTTTTAGGCACTTCGTCAGCATAATTATTCCAAAAGTGTGCACTGCTAAGAAAAGAAAAGCACATTCTCAGAGTAAGTACAGAATCACTGATGTTGTTGTGAAGTCACAACCTCCCAAGAGGGTTTCAAGCAGACAGGGAATGTTGTTTGTGAAGTTAAAAGTCACGAAGCCTTCAAACTTCTCCACCCTGCAAAACATTGAATTGTCGTAGACTTTTATTTTGCCTATTTCTAGTAAGATTACCATACAAGAAAAATCTTGTCGTGTTTCTAGATCTATGTTGCTGGTCCAGAAATGACATTCTCATTAAACTCAATACCTCTCTATAAACATAAATAATAATAATTCAACTTGTTCAACTACCAGGTTTACATATTATTACAAGAGGTGTCCCACAGGGTTCAGTTCTGGACCCTTTATCATTTATTTACTGCCATTTGGAAACATTATTAGGGAATATGTCATATCTTCAAGGCAGGTTAAGAGCTTGGGTGTTATCCTTGATAATGCAATCTTTAAAGCACATTTTAACAAATTTTACCTTTCAACTGATTAAGTGAGCATTTGGTTAAAATGTGAGTTAAAAAGTTGTGTAATTCAAATTGTATGATGTGCTTTTAATTTAAATGTGATTACCCTTCTTCCTTTACCTTTTTCCCTTAATCCAAATCCAGCATTTCTGCATCCCTGTGGCCCTTGACAAAGAAAGTGAAGAGCCAATTCATCATAATACCCTTAGTGTTGATGACTAAGTGCTGCATTTTTGTGCCAAGACTCTTGCACAGCTGTTGAGGAAATGTTTTATAAACTAATCCTCTTATCAAGATCCCTTGCTGACTCACCTGCAGAGGCAGAGGAAGGCCTCACCTGGGCTTTGGAGCAGGGGCTGAAGACACTGTACATTGTTTACTTCTATCTGTTAGTTTACCCCTAGCAGGCCAGTATCTGCCTTATCTCAGCTGGGATTCTTCTGTCTTTTCAAGCTGCTAAGGTGAGCATGACGCACTGTCAGTGTGCTAGAGAAAATAGAGGGAAGAGGGAAAGCCAAAGAGAGAATCCCACAAGACAAATGTCAGTTCAGGAAACGTAAAGTGCAATATTATATATAAACTATTGACTGTTCTTTTTATGAATACAAATGAAGGAAAGTCTGAGAAGTCACAATTAAGATTATTTGCTCTCAATTTGATCTCATCACTGTCTAGGAGAACCAATTGATGTATTAAAAAATCTCAGTTGGGATTTTTCTTTACAATGTGAAGCATTTTAATCACATGCCCTTCCCTGTATTACAAAGAGTAATACTGCATTCATTCAATTTTGGTTTGCTTACATTCTTTTCAGGTTCTAATTTAAGACACAGACTGCTGAAGTAATTACTGTACAGCTGAATTCCCATGTGCTCGATTTAACAGTGAGAGTTTACAGTGAGCTAGGCTCAATGAACGGTGCCCTCATTTCTTCATGACAGTAACTGACAAACTTGTTCTTGATCCTATAAAAACTCCAATCTATTTTATCAGGCAATAATCAGCAGTGAATATAAGAACATCAATCTAAAAGAAGCCTTTATAAACGAGCAAATTTGAAATGAATAGTTGCTATTTTTGGATAAACTGGTCAACAGGACCTCTAGGAGGGAATTTAACTTTCTAAAGTTTGAGGGAAAACACTGAAACTGGCTTCCAAGATAATGCAATTCCGCAACAAAATGCAATAGCTACAGTATCTGCTTAGATTAAGCAGGACACTTTCCCAGAAATACAAAAATGGAAACTGGTGCAGACAGACGTAAATCAATCCCATAAACCCTCAGAGAGGATCCCTGCATGCTGATATTTGTAAAATGTCAAGGAATTGCTGTTAACAGTAAAAGTGTAGCTTTTTAATGGTTTTAAAAGTTTTTTTCTTCTTTGTACTCTATAAATAAATAAATAATAAAAGTTCTTTATTGAAAATCATGCAACCTATCCATTGCTCTAAAGATTCTATATTGTCGAAAATGTTTTTAAAAATGTTTTTCATACTAAGGAAAAAAAATGGTTCTTTTGAGAACTACTTTTCTTTGAAGAACCAAAATTGGATCTTCTATGGCATCGGTTCAAAAACCAAGCGAAAAGACAATGCAGTCGATATATGTTTTTTGGAGTTCCGAATTTTAAAGCCCCAGTGTAGGTAGTCTCTGACGGCTGAAGGTCTGGAATTCATAGTCGCTTTCTTTGGCAAGGCCCACCCATAATGCTGTTTGACCGACATGTCAAACAACCAATCACAGTTCGTTTTGTTCAGCGTCACGTTTCGGGGCGTGGAAATGTCCCCA
>JAUMHQ010000066.1:5219711-5230058 GCA_032361165.1 Enteromius paludinosus | reverse complement strand
CACATGATTGTAAAGCGCTTTGGGTGTATGGCCATACACAGTAAAGCGCTATATAAATGCGTCATTCATTCATTCATATGTGGTGTAGAAATGAGACACTTTAACTAATATAATCCTGATTCATTTTCTCCTACGTTTCACTCTTTCGTTTTTTACCGTTGGTTTAAAATGACTTAAAGTTCAATAATAATTTAAAGGGGCATACATTGCTGCATTTCTGATCAGCTTATCATCAAACGATAAAAGTGACTTAAATCACTAGAATAAAATGCTGCTTCAACCTTTTAAACTCGTGGCTTTAAAAGATTTGTGTGATTATTGACGCTGTTTTCATTGCAGGGCTACAGTTCAACATTCAAGCGGAAACGGACAGTGGAAGATTTTAACAAGTTCTGCACTTTTGTGCTCGCATATGCCGGTTATATTCCTTATCCACAGGAGGTGAGTATGATCTAATCTTTATGTAACTGAGAGGTGATTGTGGTAAAAATGCTACTCACTGTGCTTGTACGTTTGATAGAAAGCGCTGTCAGTGTTGCAGGGTGAAGTGGCCTTGCTTCCCTCAAGATCGCTCAACGATCTGACTCTCCGACCTCCAGAGGTCCAGCTTTTTTTTTTTTTTTTTTTTTTTGGTGGCACGCCTCTTATGAGCTGCTTTGCTCCTGACGCTCTTGTTTGATCCACAGAAATGGTGGTGGCTCTTATGTCACGGCCGCTGAGAGACATCCCCCTTCCAAAAAAACCTCAGCCCTCCCTCCCAGGGTAAGAGGGCCACTCCAGTATCCTCCATTCTCATCCCAGACCTTGTCTCTAAGTGCCATTTTTCACAACAGCAGTGTGTGCACATCCACTTCAGTTTCAGGTCTTCCCTTTAATGGATCCTTCAAATGGATGGAGGCTAAATCGAGGAAACTCTGTTGCAGGGAAATGCATAAGGGCCTATGATAGCCCCATGGGATGCTGCCTTTTAAGGGAACGTCTTAACTAATATCTGACGCTCAACTCTCATTTGACACTTGCCTGATGGTTCGATAGTAACAAAAAGTGGGTGTATATGTAATTATTAGTGAAATAGTAAGTGCACATTGACATGGTGGCGCTCGAGTAGGTGTATACAGTTAATAATACATATTAATGAAAAGCATTGCAGATACAAACTTGCTACATTTTATGATATTAATACCAGTTTAATGGGATATGAACAGGTGTTAAAAACCAAGGTCAAGTCACTTTTATTTATATAGCAAAATATACAATGCAGATTGTTTTAAAGCAGCTTTACTGGAAAATAGCAATTCATGCATATGTTATTTAATATGAGTCAAATTCAGCTGTAAAGCAGCTCTGAAAAGACAATAGTGTCAGTTCAGTGTTTATTCAGTTCAATAACTATATGAAGTTAATTAGGAAACAAGTTCAAATCAAACATTGGTTTTGCTGTTCAGCTTAAATCCGTTCAGTGTTCTTTTAATTTAGTGAAGCTATCTTGTTCTCAGAACAGCCTTCATCAACAGAAGCCTGTTGATTAAATTGTCTATGTAGTGTTTCAGCACGGCTAGTGATTTGATGTCTTTTCACATCCTTTCAGCTTAAATAGGTTCTGTTTTCAGAAAGATCATTTACATGTGTATTTCCTCTAATTCAGTCATACATAATTATTTATTTGCTTACTACTTGCTTTGCTTCCGCAGGCTACTCAGCACAGAGGAGTTCATATAGCACAAATAATGACGACTTTCATAACGAGGAAACAAACGTAAATGAGGGTATAAACAAAAGTAAGGGTCGACAGAGATGGACCTGTGAGAAATGAACCAAAATAATCCACCATTGATATGGGATCTGTGCTTTTCTGAGTTCATTAGTTATGAGCCGATTATGGTTTGACAGCAAATTGAGGGGCGTGTTTTAAGTTCTATGTACATATAGTAGAAGTAAAAGTTCATAAACCTGACATTTGTGTGCCTTATTTTTACAGAGAGCGGTTTCATTGTGCAGATGCTTGCATTTTCAAGGACCAGTCATTTGTTCCCCTTAGGTGGTAGCTCTTAATTTTAGGAGAGACTCTACTAAAGCTTTGCTTGGCTCTTTGCTTTTCTAACCCTGGTTTTTACCAGTCATTGTGCTGGTGTTTGTGTTTTTTTTAAACATTGGTATTCACGTTTTTCACTTGCTTAGTGGTTCCTGTCACTGATCTAATAAACGATCGCTGGGAATTTTCATGATTTACTTGTTAGCCTTTATCAGACTCCAAAACTGTCTGAATCCTGCACAACACTGAACTTTAGTCCTAATGACATTTCATCTAATATATATATATATATATATATATGTATATAAGCTTAAATGTTTGTACAAAAATTTCATAACATTGTAAGTTTGAGTAGTAATGCAGGATTTAGACAATTTTTCAAATTTATAACTATTAGTTATTTATGTTTGCAAGGCACTGTATTTTCTATTTAGCCCTTATCATACAGCAATATGTGAAATGTTCCATCTTAGAAAACTTAATTCAGTGTAAGTAGGCATTTTCATCTTGCACCAGTCTGGTTTGCATTTCTTGTCATTAAATATTGCACCATAACCAGCAGGTTTCGTGGGTGTGGATGATTTTCTGTTTATTGATTTCTTCTTGAAACATGCAGTGAAGTTTTTCGGTCACTGTTTGCTCATCTTCAGATTTCAGACCGTTGTCTTAATTCAAGAAATTCAGTGAAATGGGGATTAAATTAGTGTTTTCAATTGCTGTCTGCAGGAGGGGCACTTGAGGAACAGCTCTAGTCCTCCCAACAGCACCGGCAGCACCGCAGACAGCGACGGATGGGAGAATCAGAGGCTCGGCTGTGGCCTCTCGTCTCCGGACGAGCCCTCTCCCAAAAACCGCAAGAGCTTTACTGGATTCAAGAGACCAGCGAGCGAGGATTCCGAGCCTCAGAAGCGTCCAAAATCAGCAGGTCTTCTCCTGGAAGGTCGAACAAAGGCTGATAAAATGAAAAAGAAGAAGAAGAAGCTGAGGAAAAGCAAGTATGAGGAATTGAGGTCTTTCGGCCCATTTTCTCCTCCCGGTGCTGAAGGTGAGATTTTTAATTATGGATGTACCATCAAAGAAGAACCGGAAGATTACCTGAGCATACCTTTACCCACCGACGGGATGGGTAGCAACCAGACTATGCACACTGGCACGAGTTCTAAACCTGGCTTGAGTTCCCCGGCTACTGCAACATGCAAAGAGGAGCCTGATGTTGGCAGTCCCTGCTGGAACAGTCCTAAAAGTTCGAGTCCAAAGTCAGAGGATGAGAATCCCTTAAAACCTGAAGAAGAGGCAGTAGTCTTGAAGGTTGAAGGTTTTCCTGGAAAAAGGACTGTGGTCCGTCAGGGGAAACAGGTAGTGTTTAGAGATGAGGACGGATCAGGGGATGATGAGGACATCATGGTGGATTCAGGTAAGTGGGATGTTTCAGGCCCAAATATATTCACAGCGAAGTTAAGTTCTTGCCCTCGACCAGTGTGTAGAAGATTGTTTCTGCCTCTGAATATAAATTACAAAGGTAATTGCGACTTTGTTGCACAATTGTAAGCTTACATAATTTTTTTATAAAGTCAAAGTCCCAGGATTCATCATCTGCAGAAAGTCTAGCAAATGTGATTTAAAAAAAAAAAAAGTCAGAATTACCTTTTTTTGCATGAAAGCTAGCATCTGCCATAATATAAAAAAAATAATTATTTTGATCTTGCAATTATGAATTTTTTCTCAGTTGCAAGTGTATATATTAAGTAGGGGTGGGCATAGATAATTTCTTTTAATCTAGATTAATTTTGAAATTAATCTAGATTAAAATGGCTCATTTGAATTCTGTCAAAGTGAATTTGGGGCCCCGGCAAATATAGGAATGGGGCCCTACATTTGCACACATTTACTTCAGTCAACCTTGAGGTTCCTTTTTTGATGTCAAAGTTGCGACTGCTCATTGGTGCCCCGTAGTTACGTCCAGTGTTTCTACAGTTTTCATGTACATATTATAATTTTTTAATTAACATTTACATTTAGGCTACACATAAGATAATGACAGCAGCAGTGTTTGCATGTGAAATTAGCACAATTAGTAGAAATCTGTACTTCGTTTAGTACTGAGATGTAAATTTGCAGACGCTCCCTAAAGCACTATAGGTGAATATCAAATCTAAAACTAACTTTACTGCGCTCCGTTTACACCAGTGTATTTTCTTTTTGAAAACAGTGTTAAGAAATAAAACGATCATCGTTTCAACTGGCGTCAAACCTTCCCCTGAGTTTTCAAACTAAAACAGAGTCTGCAGCGTTTTCAAAAGTGTTCGTTTTTGAGGGCGGAAAACGCCGGGATAGGCGCGTAAAGTTATTAATTTTAAAAAGAAAACGCACCTAATGTAAGCAACATATCTGAGTTTTGAACAGAGCAGATGCAGAGAGAGGAGCGCAGCGGGAAAGATCGGGACACCTCGCACTCGTGCGGCAGTCAGCTTCAGATACATATTATTTTGGTTTGCTACACGCAGGATACACACGAAGCACGTTCAACTCCGACACACGGACGGTCTTGTTAATAAACACCGTTACTATTCGCGTGTCCGTGCTTAATGCGCATCTCGTAGAAAGCATTTTGGTGGCCCAAGGCAGTTTCCTACCTTTGCCTAATGGGTAAGTCCGCCCGGGCATTTTGGCTAGGTATACATCCGCGCTAAAATATCAAGGTCAAAGTCAACCCAACTTTGTGAATAGATTAACGGCGATATTTTTTTTATTGTGCGATAAGAGTCTCCCGTTAACGGCCCACCACTAATATTAAACTCAACTTTTTTTGAGATACAATTGTGAGTTGACATCTCGCAGCTCTGTTTTCTTCAGGAAAATTTAAATCAAAGTGTAGTGAGTTGTTATATCACAACTATGCATTTTTTGCGCTTGCAGGTTTACATGTTGAAATTTTTCAGAATCGTATGTTTATATCTCACAATTCAGAGAAAAAATTCAAGATGTAAACCTGCAATCGCACAGAAACGTCAGAATTGTGAATAGTCCGAGGAGTAATAATCTGCAGAGTCTTGGCATTGCAAGACAGTCACGCACAAACAGACGTCCATACCAATGGTAGTTTGAAGGTGCTTACCAGCTGGAGTCAACTTCTCCGCGAAACTCTAAAGTTTGACCATGCCAAAAAAAAATGCAATAGCAGTTTCGGTCATTTTCTTTTTTTACAACCTTTTTTTGCCAGAAATTCCAGTTAAATATAATTGTTCTTGCATTTCAGACTTTTTGTTTCTCATTGAACTGAAGATATTAACTTTACAAACTTAATCCTTAACAAACTTGCAGTTTTTCATTGTTAAGTCCTGATTTAGTTTGGAATGGTCAGTTTGGTCTTCTTTTGAAGTATATCAGGGCCTTTGATTTTGGAGTATACTATTGTCAATAGTAAATCGCAGTTGTGTGTGTGTGTGTATATGTAATTGAATTTACCATCTCTTTTCTTTCGCAGATGATGACTCCTGGGACCTAGTGACATGTTTCTGCATGAAGCCGTTCGCCGGGAGGGCGATGATCGAATGCAACCAGTGCAACACTTGGATCCACCTCTCATGTGCCAAAATCCGGAAGTCCAATGTCCCCGAGACGTACATCTGCCAGAGTTGCAAAGACTCAAAGTTTGACATTCGTCGCTCCAATCGTTCACGAGTGGGCTCTCGAAAACACCTCCTCGACTGATGCCGCTCTCCTCGTTCTGCCCATCCACATCTACAGAAACTCGTAAAATTGTCTTCTTAAAGACCAGACTCGATGAGTTCTGACGAGGAAGGGCTCGGTGACCTGCTTGCCACAATTTTGTTGTTCGTGTTTTTAATATTTCTCACCTTCCTAAATGTTTGCGTCAGGCAATCAATAATAGGATGATGCATTAACTGGAGCAGATTTCTGCTGGACAGAGGGACGGTTGGAGTTGTGACGGTACACCGCTGAAGAGTTGTGCTGGAAAGGAGAGACTGGGGTGTTGGATTGCACTTTTTTTTTTTTTAAAGAACAAAGGGGTAGCTAGAGATTCCCCTTTGTGTATTCATAGCTTTCAAGAGTATATCTATTTGTCAAAGTATGTATATTATATGAAATAACCATAAGATATTAGTGTTCAAGGTGCTTAGACTCATCATTTTGTGTGGATATTTTCTGAGACCCCCAAACGTGTATGAGCGAAAGTGTTGGATAATGTTGAACAAAGTGTTTTTTATCAGCAAACACTGATAATTTTGAGTGAAATATCAGAAATGGTTCTTGCTACATTGTGGTATTTGTTTTTTTTTTTAGAGACCGTGTCATTTCTTTTTTCTTGATTTTTGTCCTTCACTGAACAAGAAACTTTTTGTTTGCATGTTGAAATGCTACATAATCTCCCCCTCCTCCCAAGTAGATGTTTAATGTTAATTATGTAAATGATGTGATCGTTGTTACAGGCTAGGAAACAGACGACAACCTTACTGGGTGAATCTCAGAATCTCACAAAAACATAGTCTCATTTCACCCCAACATTTATAAATTACTTGGTTATTAAAAATATATATAACTCTATCTCACTACATTTCCAGTGGTGGTTCTATTCATATTGTGATTACTGTAAAAACAAATTTTGCCTTTTCTATTTTGTCATAAAAATAGTAACAATGCAAATTTTGCGGTAAAGTATTTCTTGGCCATGTTCTTGTCAGGGTTTTTGAGATTCACTGTACTGCCAAAGGGAAGATGCTGCAGATGCTGAGATGACATAGTTTACTTGGCAGTAGTCATATTTACATTTAAAACACTGTACTTGTATTATTTGGTCTATAAATCTTGGGTTTTTAAAACTTCCATGTATTCGTAGGGACCATTCATAAGGGTGTAATTCTTGTTAACCACTGTGACCGATTCAAAATGGTTAATGATCTATGAGTCGGTTTTCATGTTCATAGGCATGCTCCGATAAAAATGTGTGATTGTGTCATATAAGCTGGACCACTCCTATCACAAAAAGCATTAGTTTGTTTCTTGCAGACATTTTGTACTTCAATCTCATGCAAGTTGTTTTCATCTTCATACTGTACTGTTCTGATAGATGAGATAAACTGCAGGGAAGACAATTAAATTGGCACCTTTTAATATGACTTTATTATATATTAGCTTTCCACTTTTAATAGTTTGCATGCCTGGCCTTAAAAATGTTTAATGTTTTTACATTACGCCATAAACGCTTGGTCCATATGCCAAGTACTCCCTTTTGTCTTTGATGGGTTTTATTTGTTCATATAAGACCAGTAACACTGATAATTCATAAAAAAAAAAAAATACATCTGATAATTAGGTTTTTTTTCCTGATGAGTCCGTGGACAGTCTCCACAGTGGTTTTATTTTAGCACATTAAACTATCCTTTAGACTAACCTAGAAGCATTTTGTCTTTCTCTTAAAGGACATTTTGTAAATGTGTCATTTGTTACGAGCTAGCATTTCATTGTTTTGTGGAAAATTGTCACTTGTAAATTGCTTATATAGATGCTTTTTTTTTTTTAACCATTTATCAAGGGATCATAGACGATGACTCTGTGCATTTTGTTTTGTACAATCATGTGTTTATGTAGTATGGCTGATATTCCAGGGCTGTTTGTGTGCAAGAAGAAGAACTGCTAAAGTTTGTGTTCCCACTGTTACGCTGAGTCCAATGAAAAGAGTGATGTTTCTGTGAAACTTCTTGTAAACCGTTGTAAATAAAGAGATGATTTTAATGACAATTCATGGGAGTTGCAAAGTTTGTGTTTTACAGCTTAGGAAAGGGAAGGATAACATTACTGAGTGAATCTCAGAACATACATGTATACATCGTTTCCACACACGTTCAGGATGACGCAAGTTGCTGGTTAGGCATTCAGATAAGTGTAGGTTTCTTCGCTTTTATTTAAAGTACTCTTGAGGTTGACTACATTACATTAACACATTTGTAAGGTTTTGCATCAGATAGGAATGTAACCCCAGTTTCTTTCAAAATTGCAAAATGTGGCTTGAAGAAGCCATTTATATGAACTACTGTATGCTTAAACGTGCAGGGTAAAATGAGGCCGATTACAAACCAGAGATGCCAAAATGCTTCAATGGCCTGTTGATAGTTCATGTATTTAAAACAGAACAAAGATTCTGGGAGATCTAGACTTTTTTTTTTAAATGCAAAGATTATTGTTGATACTCTAACAACAAAATGTATTTTTTCCCTTATAGCCCAACAAATGAAAGGTACAACAGACACATAACATAATGCAGGCACTGCCCACTTTCTGACAAAAGCACTAATAAAACAATAAAGAAAATGGAAAAAAGGGGCGTGGCACATTTACATAACACAAAGCTTCGGTTAGTTCATTTCAGGGTCATGTGAAATAAAGGCTCTTTTAATAAAAGCTTTTAAACTCTTCTTCGATCTGAGCTTTGCTGCTGACATTTCAAGTCCGTAAAACCTAAGAAAACTAAGCAGGAGGAAAGTTGCTATGAAAGCACACATCCAGATGCTGAGAACGACAAGCTAAACAAATAAAAACAACAGCCTGTCCTTTTTCCGATTCACTGGACCTCAGACTATATAATACCGCTGACTTGATTTAGTATTTTACATTTGGAGAATATATTGTGCGACTATCTTTAATATGGCTTGACTACAGACTGAAGAAAGAACTGATGAATCCCATAAAACACTTTAGGTTAAGATATCTTGGTGGTGCATATAAACCTTTCCCCCCTCCAATCATCAATAACCAATAATCATTCTTAGGTAAAACATGACCCAATCATTTCTTGGTGAGATTCACCCTAAAATATAAAGAAGAACACGATGAGCATTATTCAAATAACCCTTTTTTTGTCTGGAGTAAAATTAAATCATGATGACAACAGATTGGCTTTTAGGTTAGTGAGTTTGGAGGCAGTGTGAGCATGAGATTTCCAGTGTACAAACATGCAAAAAAACATCTGTTAATATCAACAGTCATCCTATGAAACAACTGTTTGTTCAGTACCGTGTGAACCATATTTTTCAAGTACAGACTTTTTATTTCCATGATTTCCAGTTGGAAGATTAACACTGATTAGAAGTGATGGACGGAGTACAATATCTGACCTTACTGATAACAGACAGCTATCCGAGCTGTGATGGCTTCAGGTGGTTCATCGGGAATCTCGGTTAAAACTCCAGATCTCCAGGAGATGTCAGGACGTGAACGACCTATTGGCGGTATATATATATATATATATATATATTTATGTAAGGGATGTGAGACAAACAGACGACACAAAGGTGATACATGGGTGACTACATGAAATGAAGAGGAGCAGCCCTTTGGATCACTTGATGTCTGACTGTCCCTTATGTTCCTGTGATGTCCATTGAGCTCTTTCTTTCACTGTGTGGTAGACTCCTATGTCTCTGAATTGATTCTATGAGCTGAATGAAAGAGAGAGAGAGAAATAGAATTAGTTTGAATTAACCATCTTTTTGACCCAAATGTGACTATGGACCTCAAAACCAGTCATAAATAAATTAATAAATAAGCTTTCCATGGATGTATGGTTTGTTAGGATTGGACAATATTTGGCCAAGATGCAACTATTTAAAAAATCTAAATCTTGAGAAAATTGCCCAAAGTTCTTAGCAATGCACAAAAATGAAGTTTTGATATATTTATGGTAGGAAAGTTACAAAATACTTTCATGGAACATGATCTATACTTAATATCCAAATTTGTTTGGTTTTTTTGGCATAAAAGAAAAATCAATCATTTTGACCCATGAAATGTATTTTTGGCTTGTGCTACAAATATACCTGTGCTACTGAAGACTGCTTTTGTGCTCCATGGTCACAAAAATACTATTTCTTTTAGCCAAAATTATTTTTTAAATATGCTAAATAAATACATTGATGCTTGGCGAAACAGATTTTGAAAATACACACATTTTTAACCTTCATATGAAAAAACAAATGTGGATAAAATGGCCTAGTAGATTACAGTTTTTCTTCAAATGTGACATGTGAACTAAGAAAGGCGAACTAAATTTTTTAAATGTAAAAAACAAAAAAAACAAAACACCGTTGTCTGTGTTAACGCGTGCGATAAAAAAATATCGCCGTTAATATATTCCCAAAGTTGTGTTGGAGACTATACGGTGACTTTCACCTTTAGCGCGGATGTATAGCTGAATTACACTGTAGCCTTATTCAGACGGGGCTAGTTTTCTACACTACTGTACGTGTGAGCCTCGATCCTTATCACCTGTCGTCCGTGATCTTCATATACCGTTTGGA
>JAUMHQ010000066.1:5181459-5197800 GCA_032361165.1 Enteromius paludinosus | reverse complement strand
GTTATATTTAATTTTAACATAATGGCATGTTGTGTGTCACCACAGTTAAATCAGGGTCTATTATGATAAAATCTTAACGTTTAACATTTTGAATTTGGAAATTTTAGAGAAATTAATAATAAATGAATTACATTGTAACTATTCCCTTAACTACTAACCCATTCGATTTTAGCCAACTAAATTTACTGTGGATTAAGTCAACTAAAATCATGTGATATTTAGTTGACTAAAACTAGACTAAAACTAAAAACAATTCAAATGCCTAAAATATGACTAAAACTAAATGTCATGTTAGTCAAAAGACTAAATTAAAATTTGCTGTCAAAATTAACACTAACCAGTAGCCGTGCTTCAAAACAAAGCCTACCTAACCAGCATATGCTGTTTTTTTTTTCAACAGGGAACACAACAGAAACAAGCTGCAACACAATGAAATTAGCATAAAACAATGGAAACAAGCCAGCACAGCAAAAAAATTAGTCCTTTGTATCATGTTGTGGCAATTTCATTGCATTCTGGAGATTTTGTTGTGTTTTGCACCACCAGGCCACCGTAGATAGATCATTTACAAAGAAAGAAAACAGCTAATTGTATTCAAAGTTTTAATATTGGTTGGATACTTTTTTCTAAAGAAACAAAGTACAGCTTTTTTTTTTTATTAGGTTAGAACGAAGCACAGCTGCTTGACACCTCATTTTATAAGAGGTGAACTTTCTAAGCATACGCCCTACACCGCTCTGCTGACCAAAGCTTGCACTCTCTTGGTCTAATTTCACAGGCCTTTTTTGAAATAACAGTGGAGTGCAATCTCAGCACCTCCAGCAGCATCCACTTCTTGCTCAGGGATAGGAGGAAGGGTGTGCTGTGAGCCTGGGGAGAGCACAGTTCTTCAGAGAGGGGCATTTTGCCCAGTTTTCATTAAACCAGGCACCCATGAAGGGAATTTATGAATGACAATTAAAGACATGCTTCAGCATGTTTTAATGATAGTTTCCTAGCCAAAACTGGCGATAGATACTAAGGTTGCACTTTTAAGTGGCCCGATGGATTAGGGCTGATGGATACAGTTTTAGTTTGCATTTTTGAAATGATATGCAGTGTTTTTGTTAAGATTGTTTTTGCAGGCCAGTTATGAGGAGAATGTCAGGTTAATTATATAAAATGAGAGAAAACACGGTTCACAATCATTTGCATTCATTTTGCATATGCGTTTGTCCATTTCACTGTATTGTCAGTGTAGTACACCTATAGTTCCATCTATGTAATGAACATTGCAGTGTTTGTATTACAGTAGGTAGAATAGATGCCAGTGCATGCACAACATGTTGCTGTGAGCATGTAAGAAATACTAATGCTGCACATGTATGTAAAATAAAACCTTTATGGCATACATGAATCACCAGATTTATGCAGGTGGAGCTGGGGAAGGTGGAGGGTTTCTGAAGTGTTCTGCAACTGCTACAGTGAGCACTAGCCAAGTATTTAAATGTTGGAAGGCAAACTCATCGTCTGCTGATACAAGAAGAACCAATCAGCTGCACCATGCGATAATGATGTCATAATCTCTGTTTAGTTAGACCTAAGCCAAGTTTTAAATTTGGATTTCACAAGTATCACAAAGTGAGTGTTGCACCATTTCTTAGGCAGCAATTACTGTACATGTTGTCTTCAGCCGGCAAATGGCTTGATTCCAGCGGCCTTGATTCTGTGAAGAAACTGCTTAATTCATTAGCCCCCAGATTGTAAGATGAGAAGAGGGGGATTTTAATTGCTCCTGTGGATATAAACATTTAAGAGCGCATCACAGACACGGCCATTTGGGTGTGAGGACTATTAAAAGATGTGCTTACTGTGTTTATTCCTGCCAGACTTGAATAGAACTGGGGTTAGGAGGTACTGGGCCTGATAATGTCCTGCTGTGAATGAATTCAAGTCAACATCCTCATTTTTACTAAACATCTTTCTATATGTGTATATTTCTTTGTGCCAAATTTAGAAATGTATTGCATAATTAAGCACTTTGCTGCCTGCATGTATGTGTGTGCTTGAAAACTAAATGTGGCAGCACCAGCTTTAGTTCAATCCTTCACTGGGTTACTCAGTAAAGCCAATAGTTTCATTGTTTCAGCTTTTCCTGTGTTTCTAGCTTTCACACATGAAGCGGCGGTGGCCGGTTTTGGTTTAGAGTCATTAGAATGGTAAAGTGTGGCATCCCGCTGGCAGCAGTAAAGCGGTAGGCATGAGAAATGAACGGCTCAGTCTCGTCTGGGTGCCTGTTTGAATTTTGTTTATTATGCATTTATGCCGTGCACTCCTACGCGGCCGGATCACACCGAAAACACACACCCACTCAGAGCAGTTAGCGACAAGGACTTCTAGTATTTTCTGATGACAAATAATCGCCTCATGGCTCTGTTTTTACATAATAAACATTCATTGCGCAAATGGGTGTGGAAATGTAGAATTGGCTTGCTTTATTTGTTGATGGTGTTTAACCATTTAGTACGAATTAGTAAGTAAGTAAGTGTTTGCTCTTTATATTTATTAGCTCTGTATTTCACTCAGGCTCATTTGACCACATCAAAGTGATCATGTGGGTTGGTAAGTACTTTCCTGATCTTGTAATATCTACCTTTTTTACTGTCCCACTTATAATAAAATAAAGAGTTCCAAGAGTTAATAAAGAAACCAGGTTAGAAACCTGTCATGATGACTCTATAACTAATTATAAAGCAATGGTAAATGGCTATGTTTGCCTTTGTACAGACTTCTAACTTCTAGCTCATTTTTCGTTGGTTATTATGAGACACAGAGAGATAAACAGTTTGTATCTTTGATCATTCTGTTCATTTAGTCTTGTTCCTGGGAGTTCAGAGGTTTCGCTATGACGCAAGGGACACGCACAAGGTTTTGGCTCCATCTCCAAAATCTCCTTCATTCAGAGCACATGAAAATGTTTCCACACTCCCTCTCTCTCCCTCCCTCCCTACCATTCTTTAAATAACTTGAGTCAATGTGGAGCTAGAGGAATCGTGATGCTCAGGGAATGTGAGGACACACCATGCAGACGTTCACACACAGCTTTGCTGCCATCGCTGTAATGCGTGTGTGTGTGTGTGTTCAGTCACTGCTGGCACATTTGGCGCAAACAGCAGCTCAGAGTTGAGGGTTGATGGAAAGGTAAATGGAGCACTCAGTCCTGAAATGCTGCCAGGAAGACATTGGCTGAACGGCTAACAAAAGCTGCGTTTCGAATGTTTTCTCACCAATGTCAAATAACAACTATGTACAGTGATCCCCTGAAACTTTTGGACACTTCAGAATCTCTGAACGTCTATGCATCAGATACTCTCAATTTTTTCTTTTTATTAGTACAATTTTTTTTTTCAAATATCTCACAAGAGAAAAATTGGTAAGCTTAAGAAGTTTCTCTGAAAATTGTGAAATGTCTGATATCAATTTCAATAATTGCAAATTATGTTCATGCTTTTCTATTAAAATGACTAGAAAGACTTATGTGGCACAATAACTAAGTGCATTCATTCAGCAACCACAGTGGCAAACAAAGTTGTCAGGAGTCATGTTTGGATTTATTATAGTTCATTACTGAGAACGTTTGCTTGCAGTTTTATTCACAGGAAATAACACAAGCAACAGACTGGCTGGAAATCGCACTAGTATACATGTTTGTTGACATTTTTAGATAATCTACATTGTTTTACAGCCCAGAAAGAGCACATGCACATGGTTGCCAGTTTGTAAAGGGCTGGGCTGAAAATGTATCCATTTTGGAGAAAAGCTCCGATTGGGGGATTTTAAACTTGCATTTGGCAACCCCAAACATGAAAGCTTGTGGAGGTTTGTTACCAATGAAAGATAGCAAAATGAAAAATGTTTTTTGGATAAATGATCGGAGGGGTAATATCACAGATGATTATGCTTAGTTAGTTGAGAAAGCAAAAATCATGATTAAAATATGATTTATCACGCAGGCCTACTGTATTTGTTGATCAAACCTAACAAGCTAGAAAATTGTCTGACTATGTTTAAAACTGTTGCTACATTATATGTTTTTCCCTCCTAATGCAATGGCATTCAGGTATTTTTGTAGTGTGACTTAAATATCCAAATCTTTTGGGGGCCGCAGTTTCTGCTTAAATGTCTATCCATATATGTTAAGTGGTGCTTCATTAAAAGACCCTGGACCACAAAAGTTGCTGGGGTATATTTTTAGCAATAGCCAATAATGCATTGTATGCATTCAAAAAAATTATTCATTGGATGAACTCAATTTAATCGAAGGCAGGATTTCCATCCAATAAATGTGTGTAGCCCCAACTCATAAAAAATAAATTAATGCAATGAAATTTAATTGAGTTGGGTCAACTCAATTTGACCTCATATATTTTTAATGAAAATGATACATTTTATGCTTGTTGAACTCAAACTAAAACATTTAACCAAAAAAAAAAAAAAGTAGGAAGACATCCTTCTACACTGAAAAAAAAATAAAATAATAATAATAATATGTTTGATATATTTAAATTTAGGCAGCAGCCAATTTTTTATGCATAACATAAGTTGCTTTTGATACATCCACGGCATCTCTTTACCTCAATGGTAACCCCCCAAAATACTAACATAGCAGACAGTCTTTTCAATACAAATATAAAAGAGCGCTAAACATTATCAAGTCTCCTAGTTTTATCATCTTAATAAAAATGCCTAAAATGACATTTTATTTCAACATTTTCTATCCTTATCCTGCTCTGTGCAAAACATGATGGGAAGGGGAAATCCACTTCCTAGTTACACAGTTAAATTCATTTATGTTCTTTCAAAATGAAAATATTGAGTTGAAACACGAAACACGTTGAAAGACGATAGATAGACATCGCGATCCTCCGCCCCGCCGCAGCAGCAGCAACCAGCTTGCGAAAAACACAATTAATTTATGGCAGCAAATCCATGGCATTAATAAGCGAGCGCACAACTGATGCTGGCGAGCAAAAACAGATGTACATGCAAAGAAACGGGGCCCGCGACCTCATTTCAAACCCTCGCGCGCGCTTGAAATGTCATCCGCGCGCAACTTAAGCACTCACGATCATGTCTCATCTGCTCGCGCAAACACTGTTGTTTTTGTCAGTCGTGGGGCGGGGCTTGCTGTTTTAGTTACAACTAACACCCCCCCAACGAACCCCAACGATACCATGGTAAGATTATTTCTACAGCTTTCAGATTATGCATACATCTTTTTTGAAAGTATTTGAATGATCTAAAGAACATTTTTCCAATACAAAGAACTTTTTTGTCAAGTTGAAAGATGTTCCCCAAGGGACCAAAGATGCCAATTTCATGCCATATGTGTATAATCCGTGTTGACTACAATTTGAAAAGACCAGACTCTGACAATATTTAGCAAGTTGTATAGTTGCATTCAGCCTGGTGAAGAACTAGTTAAAGCCTCACGGGCCGGCGGCGAAGTGATAGAAACGAAAGTGACAGCAGATTTTTGGGTGAAGTGAGAGGTTGATCTGGAGACCGGCCGGAGTCATCACACACTTGTCTTCTCCCTGCTTTTCTTCAGCAGAGATCTGAAAGGATAATTAACAGTGCTTATGGCTGTCTCTCATCACTGTAGTCTCTGCACCCCGCGAAGGACCGATACCAGGCTGACATTCACATCAACTACCTGGCGAGCATTTTATTGATATCGGAGGTAATATAAATCAGTCACGTTGTGATTAATGATTTTTGAAAGCTGTTTGGAATGAGTGCAGAGTGATTTTTAGTCGTTCGTTAGGTTGGCGGTATGAAAAGCAATACATCCTGACGTGGTAGTAAGCATTATTAAAAACACAGAACAAGCCCGCGTGTGATATTAGCCAGGTTGTAAACTCCCAAACGTCCTGAAAAGGAACGATAAGGTTCGGAGAGTCGCTTTGTCCATCTAAAGGTCATATGTCAAGATATCCATCCAATCCACCTTTTTTCACATTGTGTCACCTAATTTGTCTGTCCAGGGAAAGTGCAGGAGATCTCCCCCTCCTCCTGACCCTGCGGTCAACTGTAATCTGCTAAGAGTTATGTGGGAGGTGGCGTTTGCCAGGCCCAGACATCCAGATGAATAAGGCAGGGACATGATAAAGCTTTTTGAAAACTCCAGCAGAGTTTGGCGTAGGAGAGAGATTCTCACCAGCTGTGTCCCTGGAGAGCTATTTTTTGCTATTAATGTGTCCGCTGCTCTCGCTTTAGCCTTTAGCTGTACAGCAGAGCAACGTGGGTAACTGGGTTAGCGGCCTCCCATTACTGAACTTTAGGAGGTGGGAGAAGAAATGCAATGGGGTGTTAAGAAATGGGAACACTTTCCCCCGTTAACCTTATCACGCCATTCAATCCCAACCTCTTTGGGGAGCTCGGCCTGATACAGGAAGAGACTGGGGGCTGTAGAAGTGAAGGACTGAAATGCTAATGTAGATTGGAAAATTAGCTTTGGTGCATCGGTCTTTTATTGTCAGGATCTAACTTTTGTCATCCAAATGATCGCTAGTGCACTAACCCTTTATAGGCTTTACCTTATTTGCACCTTTACCTCAAATAAAGGTGCCAGAAAGAAACAATAAGAGGTTTTCACCTCAGTGTCACTGAAGAGTCATGTTTGCTTTCACAAAGATCGTTTCAGTGAAAGTTTCTTGAAATATTTGATATTTAGAACTTTTTTTCATTATAAGGAATTTGTGTGCAAAGGGAAGTTTCCACATGTCAAGGTTCTTTAGGGGTTATTCTCAGAATATTGACAAAACCTTTGTCCATGAAAAATAGTCTCTTAAAAAGCATGGTTTGTTAGATAAATTGAAAAAGTTTGGCTCTACTGTTTTGTGCACGTAATATTTGCGGAGATATACAGCTGTTTAAGCATTTTTTTTTCCTGTTAAAGGGTTAGTGAAAGTATGCCAAAAAACATTTTCTACGGGAATGCATGTTCTTAGATTTGTGCACCTATTCTGTTTGGTAAGTGTAAATGTGCCGCTGGTGCAAAAAAAAAAAAAAATGTATATATATATATATATATATATAACTTTTATTTTGTAAACACATGCAAAAATATATGAAAAAAATCTGTTATGTTTAGATATTTTATATATTTATATATGTATATATATATATATATATATAATATAAAATATAAGTAAATATATACATATGCATGTTAATATTTTCAAAATATATAGTGTATGTGTGTGTATTTATTTATGCATAGTACACACTTTTATTACGGATGCAATGAATCATTTACAACACTAATGATTAATTTTAATTGTATACTCAAATAAATATTTAAATACTAAAGCAAAAGTACTTGATACTTTAAAACATTTTCACCATCAGCAAAACTAAAGTGAATTCAGTCAGAAAATCAGTGTTGAGCATGACCCTATATGGACCAATAAGTAAACTTTTTTCACAATTGCTCATGATAAATGAACAAAAAAAGCCTCACTCAACGTCTAATAAATTACAGAACGTGAGGTCTGTGAAAACACTCCTTCTTGGGAGGCCGAATGCTGATTCAACACGTAGTTTTGTTTTGTCCTCATTTCACCAAGTAGGATATTTTTACCACATGTACGTGCCTAAGAACAGATCGAAATGTACGACCTTTTGACAATATCAGTAGGTTGGTTGCTTTGAATAAGGGGAGCTGGAGAGCTTCTCTGGTGAAGGAGAGCATGAGCGTCTCTGTGTGTGGGACTGGATGATTCAGCACCAGCCGAAGAGAGCTTCCAAGTGATTATTGGAACAAAAGGAGACACAATGGGGTGTTGAGGGGTAGGAGGTTGTCCCGGAAAAGGAGGTAAACTTTTATGTAACTGTGTCGTGACATTGTTCCGATTAGGATGCTGTGGGTTTTTGTTCTTGGAACGCGCTTTGCCATCAGTGTGTGTCACAATATCATTTGGAGAGGGTGGTTTCGAAGAGGAACCGGGTAATTTGAGGTGCGTTCAGACGGATATGTAATTACAGACAGAGATGTGAATGCTGTCAGTTTACAGCCAGGCTTTTTGTTACATGCATCCAAAAGGAAAATCCAAAATCCATTTTTCCATCGTAAAAATATGTAACTCTGTGCAATTTTTGTGCACTGACACAAAGCACCATTTTTATAGGCATTAATGCACGTGTCCACTGAGTGGCGCTAAAACACAGGTTTAATATATAAACCCTGGCATATTTTTTATGACGTTTATATCTGTACATATTGCTGTCTTTTTATTACATTTAATATCCATGGACTTTCGCTAAAAGTTGATGCTCTGGAAATAAGCCCTACACCAAATCCAAGCCTAAACCTACCCGATAGTGTTATCAAATGCAAAACTGCTATAAAAAGCATTTTATTGATGCAACCATGTCATTTTAATTTCCTTCCCTGTTTTGCTGAACTGCAGTTAAACGGTATTCGAACCGGAGCTATTCGCCTCTCACGAAAAGACATCGATATGAAGCTGGATATGTGTGATGATAACATTCAAAAGCATCAGTTTTCAAATTTCCCAGTGTATTAATATTGTTTTAAAGTCACACCATGATATGTACACGTTTCAAGTACTTGTTTGAAAATCGTGCTTCGTTAATCGAACCTGTGTACATTTGTGTGAAAAGGAATAAAAGGTGTTGGGATTTTACTGCCTCTAGTGTTCATTTCTATTGGAAGCTGCAGTGATATGTACTTACTGGTACATAATTTGTGTCTCGCTAAAAAGTGCACCCAGGTACGTTTATGCTGTCACCAGGTATGCCAAATCTTAATTGGCAAAGGTCAGCAGGTCAACAATTCCTCCCGTCTCCCATTGAAAAAGCCAGATGAGACCTATAGGAAGCCAAACTTGGCAGAGAGCAGATCCATACAGTATGTGCAGCCGCTTGCACCTTACTACCCGAAATAGGGACTTTGAGCCAACAAACTTTGTTGGTTGTGTTTGTTGAAGCTCTTTGAGTGTAGTAGAGAAGCCTCACAATCCCTGTGAGATGTTATTGGGAACACCGAGTGAAGCGACAGAGAGAAAAAAAAACAGGTACAGCGTCGAAAGAGGGATCATCTCATTCCAGCTCTATTCAGTAGTTCAGAGTCTCGTCTGTTTGAGTAAACAGTTTAGTTTGCATCTGGAATGTGCAATTTAATAGGGTAAATATCCTGCTAAGCCCTCATGAACAGCAGCAAACCCCGAGGTTAGTTTGTGTTTGCTGAACCTGTTCGGGGGAAAGTATTGAGGAGGATGTCCTGTCCCATTCCAGTTCTACCGCTTGACAGTTACTCCTGAAAATTTGTGTATTTTCCACATAATGATGAGTCAGCATGGATCGCGGCCCTCGGTGTCTAATAAGCATTCTCATTCGTCGTTTTCTGACAAATATGTGCACAATCAATTTGACACGTTTCGCATAAAAATGCCAAGCCTTCCCGCAGAGCATTGCAAAGCGAGAAACAAAGTTTGTGAAAAGCAACAATACGCTGGCTTTCTGTTTGGGAATCTTTCTGCACAGGACACACTGAGCGTTGTTTGGTCGTTTTCTTTCATTTCTTTGTCTGACATGCCCTTGACTCTTCTTCCGTCTTCCATCTTTCCACCGTTGTTGGATCTTTGAGTCTGCGGAGGTGGAGAATACGATCAACCATCCATGTTATTCATTCGTCTTCATTTCCATTAGAATATGTGTTTTCCAATCTGACACGTACCGTAGCACTTTTTATTCATCCTTATTTACTTTATTTCATTGCCGATTAGTACGTTGGCATTGCACACTGTAATCAAAATTCAAAATTAGAAGCTAAGTAATAAATGAATGCTTTGTCTCATTTATTTATTAATATTTTGTTTATTTATCCATTACTGCTTTAATTATGATGTATTCCTGATCTTCAAGCTGAATTGTTTACTGACTGAATGAAATTGGATTTGAAGTAATTATAAAAGAGGTAATTATAAAGATGTCCACCAAGAATTCCCGGCAGTAAAGCCTTTAGCTGCTGAGGTTTTATCAGCACCTCCCATCCCCCACAATTCCCTTTTAACCTTCCATCTACTGGCCTGACCTTGACTAGCACTTTACTGTCATTCGCTTGAGGACAGAGCACAGGAGTAACTAATGTTCTTCACCCTCTTTCCCTTTCTTTATCTGTCATGTTCTATTCCTAATATCCTTTTTTGTCTTTCATAAAACGACCAGCAGTTAAGGGATTGCAATCACAAAATGTTCTTCGATCACAGATTTGTTCCTCAGCAGCTTGATAAAAGGTTCAGTTCCAGCGAGAGGACGGACGTGTCGCGGGACCCACACTCCGTATGGATTTATTTTATTACGCGATAGTGTTTACCAATAAATCTTTTTGAATTTCAGTGATGACCATCGAATTATCAGCTTCTGCTCATTAGTATGCCGGAAACATCTATAAAATCTCCATAAAGCCTGGCGCTGCTGAGGCAGTAAAAAGTTTATTTTCAACTTAGAGGGTAATGATTTGGTCGTTTTTTCTCTCAGCGACTGCTCCGTTGCTTTTCCTGAAACTGGATCAAATGAGACAGTTGTGTATTTATTTTATTTCCTGCTCTTTTTTTATTTTTTTCTCCTTCTCCTCTCCCAAGATAGAATTTCGATTAGCTTCATGGCGTATTTTCAAATTAGTGATATTCTAAATTAGCATCAATTGCTTCCCGGCCCATTTGGTATCACTCCCGACCTGCACTCAACCCAATATCCCGGCACTTCATGAAAAAAACATGACTTTTCTTTGGGATTTTCATAAATCAACAAACAAGCAGCAATAAGCCTCCGTTTTCTCATTTCAGCACAAAATAATAACTTATCAAAACAATTTGTCTTGCAAGAAAATGCCACATCCAGTGTTTATAGTCATTTGGAAATGGCAATTATGTATACAAATAATGCCACGGTCTAAATTTGAATATTTGCATATTTGTGAATATGCTTAATATTGCTGATTAAGACGCGGTTAGGCACTCTGCCATTGTTTGATCTCGGCGGAGGCCCTTAATGGCGTTATTAATGATGAGCAGAGTCGTGCAATGACATATTCAATCAGCGCTGATGGTGACGATGAAATCTCTGAACGTAAAAGTGATGCCTAATTTGTTAATGGGCCGAAAATAGACGCTATGTAGTATTTGCAAATTGCAAGCGTCTTGATTTAGGGTTATTAGCTTCTTTTGTTTTGTTTTTTTTATTGCACACTGTATTTTCTACAGAAATTGTTGGGCTCCTGATTGTACTGTTTTGTTAAAGATTTAGGGAGTGAAATGAAAAAAACGGTTTAATCTCGCATAAATTAATCGCAAATTATCCCTTCTTTTCCTTTGCCTAATGCAGTTTTTATGGCTTTTTCCATCTCTCCCTCTCTAGTTTACACTGGTATGTAGGTAGGAGTGCCGCCCATGGCAAGGGTAAAACTACGGCCGACCCTGTGGAGCGCAGCCCTTATAGCACATCACTAACAATCATTAGCTTTTATTTGCTGTTTGCTTTTGCCTAATAAGCCAAGTAATACCATACTATACATCTTTCTTTCTTTATTCCTCTCTCCGGCCTGGTGTAGCAGAGAGCGAGTGAGGGATGAGCAGCGAGGGAGAAACCAAGAAAGAATAATTCAGAGATGGAGCCGTTGTAAGAGTATCCCTTATTTAGACATGCCCTGCAGAGCACCAGCACAATTAAAATGATTCATACTCGCCATAACTCGATAAATATTATACACGGCTTAATCAAAAATGCATATCCGTTTCACCTCGTGCCGTATCGTGAATGTATGCCGTCAGACAGATAGGAGGAGAGAGTGTGGGAGCGTGTTAAAATATTCACTGCCATGGTTAAGAGATTAAAATGCCCTCATTAGGAAAGCTGAACTTTGTAGAGGTTACTGTGTTCCGCACCACCTGGAACCTTATTTTAGCCCAAAGGACTGATTAACATTGTGCCGGGAACGCTGCTGAAGTTACAGACCCCGTTGCATTTGTTTTCACCCCCTGCTTTTAAAACAGGGCCAATCAGACTAAAAGGATAGAAGAGCAAAACTAATAAGCCAATTAAAGCAGAGGACGGTGGAGCTTAGCATGCAGCTGTGTTAATGGAGCTTATCTTAGTTCCTATGTCCAGTCTACAGTATGTTTTGCCTATAATATTTTAAAGTTTTAATAACTGATAATTGGCCTCCTCTGGAGATTCTGTTAGATTCATTAGAGCGCTCTAAAGTTCTGAATTTTTTCTCCGTGGAAAGGACATTTTCACTTGTGTTTGTTATTTTATGACACTCGCTACTTTGCTCGGCACATGCGTGTTTTAGTACCATGATCAATGTTACGTCCACACTGATAGATTCAGTTTGCATTAATCTCATAATTAGATCATGTGTGGATGCACTAAATCAGAGAGGGACTAGCATGCAGCAGGCTGCTCTTACTAAACCTGATTTACTTAATGGATGCCATTCGAGATGAGTCATAAGCAGAGATGCACAGTAATTTATGTCCGAGGATGCCACCTGTATGAAATAAAGTCGTGCGCTCACTTTAGCATCAATAACACCAGAATAAAGTGATAAATCCTTCCATGTTAATCTGCAGTTGTCCTAACCTGGGATCGCATGTGCATTTACATGCTTTTATGACAGACACTGTGTATTCTAGTAAATTAATTTTGGGGGATTTGGTCTGCATTTTGGTGTGCGATTTATAAAAAGAGACAGTCTGTGTATAACACGCCTTTATTAATAGGTTTTATTAGTTAATATAGAAAGTTATTGATGCATTTCTAGTTTATTATTCCAGCTGTGAGAACCAGAAGGGCAAAAGTGACATTTTGGGTGAAATGGATATATACAGTATGTATATATATATCAATTGAAAGCTCTTTATAAGCCCCTTTCTATTGTACTTGTACTTTATTTACTGTTTTAAAATAAGAAGTTGAATCGAAAACAGCTTAGCGCAGAATTTTCTGGAAGCCTTTTTACATCTCAGATCGACATAAACTGATTTAGTTGATCAGAAATGTTTATTTTGAATTGTAAATAAATTCAGGTGGTCACACTTTATTCTAAGACCCTATATTAGCTATTACCAAACCATTAACTGTGACTTTTGCCTCAATAAACTACTAATTTGCTACTTATTAATAGTTAGTAAGGTAGTTGTGAAGTTTAGATATTGAGATGTAGAAAATGGTCATGAAGAAGGTGTTTTACAAGTACTAATGAACAGCCAAGATTTTCATAATAGTCATGCTATAAGAACTAGTCAATAGTGAGAACTGGTTTCTAGACTACAGTGTTACCATTAATTCTCTTCATTGTTCTTTCATAGCTAAAAATGATTATATCATGACTGTAAATTTAAACTTTATCCTGGTATATATTTATTTATTTGTTTTAAAGCTGGAAATGGGCTTCTTTAGCTTTCAAAGAGAACAGGTGAATTACTCAGGGCTTAAAACTTGTCTGGTTTTGTTTGGATGAAGCCATGAGGACGTCGTGCCCGGAAGAACTGCTGATTGTTGCTGAGATTGCAATAGATGCCAATTCATGCCTCTGATAAACTATTCAGGAAGCATCTCCTCATCTATTTCCCATTTTCAGAGAGAGGGAGAGGGCAGATGGATCGAGAGAAAGAGAACCGATCTATACGTGGTGCACCTGTGTTTTGGGGTTTGAAAAGCAGCTTTCCCAGCTTTTTTTGCGTGAAGGCGTGGCAGCCAATCAGAGCTAATGACCAGGTTGCTTTGCTCATCAGCGATCGCCGGGTGGATGGACCGTCTTGGTGCCTGGGTTTGGTTTAGCCACACAGCTCATGTGCTACCAGCTGGAGTACCACACAAACTGCCTGATTAAAAGTAGCCCTCTCAAGACCCCTGAGTTCTCATCCTGAATGCCAATCTACAGGACTCCGGGACCGAAATGATAATGTGTTGAAGCAGCTTGGCCAAAAATAGAAAGAAGCTGATGGAGCATGAGCATAAAATTGTTTCAATCTTATATTTATATTTATTATGTGTATATATATAAATACAAATATATATTTCTTATATAAGAAAAAATATGTTTGTGTTAAATATATTTATATATAATATCAATTCTATTAATATAAATATTTACATGTAAATGTGTGTGTATTAATATACAATATACACAACTAATATACACACATATGTAAAAAAAAAACATTTATTTTGCATTTATTTCGCGATTAATCGTTTGACAGCGCAAATATATACTTTTTTTATATATAAACTTTTTTTCTTTTTCTTTTATTTATTTATTTTTTTCTAGTAAACGACTGAAAAAATCTTGGACATTCATTAGTGGGAATTCTTAGTGGGAGTTTTATTGGTCAAAAATTGTGCGGTACTAGCCGAAATATCTTCATCTTTGCATCCCTACTTCAAGCCGATTACAGTCCACAGAGAGAGAAAGGTAGATATTTCTTAACAGGAGACACCTGAGCAATAGCTTTCAGAGTTCCACAAAGCCTTGGCAGCCAACAAATGTAAAATGGGATTTTTTATATATATATTTTTTTTCTTACGAAGGTGCTCCGAGTTCTGAGGTGAAATTAACCGCACGATCACCGGTCCTTCAAAACACGGCTGAAGTTCTTCAAACGAACTTCAAAGCTCCCTCTGGTGGTCGCATCTCTTGGTCCAAAGCTGCGTTTGATGGATGAGCGTGAGAGAGACAGACAGACAGACAGACCGAGACATGTAAAGCCATCTTTGCTTACGTTAGTCCATATGCTGGCTTTCTGCTGCAGCACAAATGCATCCTTGAATTTCAAGCGACGGTTTGGGATTCTGTAATAAGGAATCCTCATTTCCATTGCCTCTGTTCTTTGACCTACAGAGGATTACTGTGTCGCCCTCTGCACGGCTTGCTGTTTCATTCCCACACACAGGCCCGTGAAAGATCACATCACTTAGTTCAATTACTGCAAGCATAAAGAGCGCCGTGCATCTGCGTGCGTGTGAACGAGTCACGAAAACCCACCCAATGCAAAAAACATGCTGTCTATCTCTCTTTCCAGAGCGAGCCAGAAAGAGCAGACGCATCTCTCGGCTTTGATTCCCCTCTGGGTCTCTCTGACTGCCTTTATAGTGAGCACTTGAGTGCTGTCAGCGGCTGTGTGTCTCTCCGCTCACCGCAGAGTTCACGGTGAAGGTTTTGAAGCGGTGACACTGCGTCTGCGCTGATAACAGTGTGAAATTAAAATCCCTCTTTCTGATGACGAAGAGAGCTGTTTCCCTAATCCTCAGGGGTTTGGGGATTTTTTTTTTTCACCTTAGTGTGCAAGGGGGACGAGTGCCGGTTCGAGGTGCTGGGCTAGCGTTGCGAATCAAGAAGCACTTTAGTCATATTTTGGTTGAGAATTTGTAGCCTGAACATAATTTTGTGAGAGGAGGAATTAGTACCGAGATAATAATAGACACATCATTACAATTGTCCTTTTTTAGAGCACACAATTCTGATTAAATTTTATATGATTTTATATGACCTTGAACCTACTTTATATGTATATATATATATATATTTATTTATTTATTTATTTTTTGCCAAAACAGGGTTTCAAAGTAATAATGTTTATTCAAATTTTAATAAATTCATATAATATATATATATATATATATATATATATATTTTTTTTTATATTAATTAATTAAATTTATTAATTTAATTTATTACTATTATTATTTCTTTATGTATTTGTTTAAGAAATAGCCATTAAAAAGACATTAGACGTTGATCATTTAATTTTTCCATTCATTCCATAATTTTGAAAATGTGTCTACACAAATATTAGGCAGCATAATTGTTTTTGGTAAAACATGTATGCACTATTAAATTTTGAGTTTTGAGTTTTGCCTCAATAAAAGTCTAATTTGCTGCTTATTAAGAGTTAATAGTTCAGTTAAGGTGCAGGGTATAATTATGGGACCTAAAATATAGTTATGAATAATAAGTAAAAAACAGACATAGTAACAAAATATTCAGCTTTGCATTACAGAAATAAATTGCATTAAAGATTTGACAATATTATTATTTTTGTGAGCAAATAAATGTGGGTCGATATAATGGCGCTTTTCCACTGCGTGGTTCGACTCGGCTCGGCATGGCTCGTTACGGCATGGCACGGCTCAGTTCGGCTCGGTTTGCGTTTCCATGCAGTTTAGTACCGCTTTAGAGTGGGCGGGATTATTCAGTTGCGCCGCCTCTACTGCCGTGACATCATCTTAAACACGCCACAAACAAACACACAACAATTGAGTATTTTTCAT
>JAUMHQ010000066.1:5158831-5170823 GCA_032361165.1 Enteromius paludinosus | reverse complement strand
TATCTATCTATCTATCTATCTATCTATCTATCTATCTATCTATCTATCTATCTATCTATCTATCTATCTATCTATTCTGCCTTTAAAAATTGACTAAATAAGGGAACCTGAGTATCTAGTTCTCCCCATAAAATTGACCGTGACAATAAAGGGTAATATAATAGATTAATTGTTCGGCTTATGTTCCTTTAAACGTTCTGATCCCACCCCCAAATCCATCCCAGCATTCAGCAATCTTCTTAAGGATAACTAGCTATCATAGAAAGTTTGGAGGATTGTGACGAATTCTCGAGGTAATCCCTGGATAAGGATTATGTTTGCAGTGTACTTTTGCATAATGCAATGTGATCATGTCTATCAAACCGAAAGGATTTCAATTATTTTCCGGAGCGGAGTTTGCCCAAGGATGAGAACAGGCGACACGGCTGCGCTTTGGGCGAGGTGCGGAGGGCGGCCGTCCGTTTGTGCCAACGCTTGTACATTTTGCACAGCAGTGTTCATTTTGCATGCCGGCGCTCCTTTGAAGTCTAGCGGTGGGTAAGTGCCACAGAATTGAAGGCCACGCTGTGCTGCCTGGGAAAGCGTAATTGGAAAGAATGTAGATCGGGTTAACACACCTCTTGTGCAAGAATGGCTCTCGTCAAAAGAGAGAGAGAGCACTTCAACAGGTCTGGCTGGAAAAGAAGAACATGGTTAGCAGATACATCAGAAATATTGCGGACACCTAGACTGCGAATTGTAAAAAAAAAAAAAAAAAAAAAATTTGATTCATCAGTTTCTTGTAAAAGGGAGCGGGAAGTCCAGTTACGGTGGTGAAATAGAATTTTGGGATGAAAGAAATAAAAAGGCGCTGGAAGGAAGGAGTCTGTAAAAGTGTGGAATGAGGAAACAGTGGCAAGCCAGGGAGGAAAGAGAAGGCTTGGAGAAATGCAGAAAGCCTACACACCTTCACCCGACTTTATTACTGTATCGACTGAAACCTTCATATCCCCCAGAATTCTCTGCCACTCGGCACTAAACCGGGGCCGGTTTTTTGACATGTTGATTGCTTTGCGCCATGTATTATTCAACGGTGGTAATTATTCTGCTGTTTAGTTTTAGGCCGAGAGTGGAGGAAGCTTGTCTGTGCACTTTTTTTTATTTTTAAAGCTACTGCTGATAATATCAGTTCTGGAAGAACAGCGTAGAAAAAGACGGGAGTTCTTCACGTGGCGAAGACGTGTGTGTGTGTGCGTGAGAGTATTTCCCGGTGAGCTAATCCTAGATGGAGATCAAAGTGAGATTCTGAAAATCTTTTTCTAGCAAGACCAAAAAAGCTCTGATGTGGAGGAAAACACAGTAGTAGTGCTCCATTTTCAAGTTTAGAAGCAAATCAATGACTGCTAAATGTTGTCTTTTAATTCTGAGCATTTGTGCATTACGTAAGCTTGAGAATGCATTGGTTCCCGCTTAATATTTTTGGCTGATGCATTGTGGCATTGTCTGAGGCTTTTCCTTGGCATAAGCTTCTGGCTGTCCATTTAAAAAACAAGGAGAGAGAGGTGCGTAGACGTATCAGAGCCACTCCAGCGATTAGATCTATTATTAGCGCAACAGCGGTTGAGGATTGATGCCACCCAATATTGTGTGTAAGCAGAAAAGCAGAGGAGTTCGCAAAACGTGAGCATCTCCTGGATTATAATAACCCTCATTAACATTTCCACACATGGCTAGCCAACAAACGAACATGGAGATCAACCTCTGCAGGCAGATTTATCGCCCTCGGGAAGTTCGACCCAAAGAGCTGGACTGAACAGGACAAAAAGACTCTTCTAAGCAGGGCTGTGCACCATTCAGAGTTGAATTAAATTCTAATTCAATTCCTGAAGTGGAATTAAGAGTAGAAGCTGGGGTACAGGTTGGCAATTTTGCAATTGCAGTACTTTAAAAAGTACTTTAGTATAGTCATACTATATACATATATATATAAATAGAGACAGCCAATCAGAATCATGAGCATTTAAAACGGCAGACGATAAAACTACAGAAGGAAAGTCTTGCATTGGTGTGGTCGCTAATAGAATTATCATTATAGATATCTTTATAATTATTGTTCATATATGATTCGATCAGAATTCATATTTGTTCAAAGCATAAAACTAGCAGCTCTGATTGAGTCGTTAAATCACTAGTCATTGGATTCCAGTTCAGCTTCCCGTGTGGCATGGGAGCCAGTTCTTGCCAAACCCTGGTTTCCTTGCATGAAGTTAATTAGCTATAAGCATGTTTTGATGCAGTTGTTGTTGCTTGTCACGCAGGCGGTACGACTGTGCCGGCAGGACATTTTTCATCCTGCTTTGATGGAGTATCGAGAGTTTTGGGGTTTCTCCCGTGAAGTTGCAAACAACCGCATTTTCCATTTTCATGCATACATGCGCCCGCATAGCGCAGCCCTCTGACGCTCCCCTCCAAGGAGAAGCTGTTTGCAGAGCGGCTTCTCGCGTCTCTGTCACCTTGAGAGATCAGACCAGAGGCGCTTTTCCCACCAAGCACTTCATTAGAGTGACAAACCGCGTTCCAAGCTGTGTGCGAAACATCAGCGTCACCCAAAATTAGCGGCGACGAGGAAGGGAAAAGGAGAGCTGACTGACATCACCTGGGGGGCTCCGAGAACAGAGAACGAAGAAATACAGACTGTGGTCTGCGCGGGAAGAATCACACGTCTACCGCTATCCATCTCCCAGAGTTCTCCCGTCAAGTCTGTTTCTTCAGCGAGCTATTCTATCATCTTCCGTGGCTCGTTCGGCTGTACATTAATCACCTTGCCTCAGGGAAGAGATTCTGCTGTCCACACTGGTCATCATGCAAAGGGTTATGGATGTTCTATAAAGCGAGGCATGGTGGCTTCTCTGAGTTTCTTATGCTACCTGTCCCTTTTTCATTCCGTCTTGTGCTAGTCCGTTCACCTGTGTTATTAATAGAAGTTTGGGTTTGAGAGGAGGAGCTCGATGGCTAATGTCCTTAAGACAAAAGGGAGGATACTCTTGCTGATTTGAGGAGCTGGAAATCCAATTTCCCATCCTCTTGTTTTAATTTTCAGACCTGATGGGGCAAAGAGATTGCCAGTGTAATTGCTGGCGAACTTGTGCCATGTGCCAACGCAGCAAAACATTGCCGTTTACCCGCAAACGGTGAACTGATAGCGATCAGCTATCCAGAGTTCCCCAACCAAAGGCCTAATGTGATAACAGCCTGATAAGTAATGAAAAGAAAAGGCTGTTTGCCAAGATTCCCACTGCGCAATGACTTCCCTCTGGTTTGGAAAGGCACTCTGTGTTCAGTGTTCAGGAACTTCACAGAGGTACAGCTCATTCTGGGATAGGTAGTTCTCCACCTTGATATTTGCTTGTTGATCACTAGCTGAAAATAATTGTCTGCCACGATCTACCAAGTTTTTATTGGGAATGCAGTGATGTTGAAATCCTGCCAGATGCTGCAAAAATATTTGACAACACTTTATGACATAAAGCTTTTAAGCTGAATAAAATTGTGTTTTCTTAGGGTGATCATACACTGATCGGTCTGCACAGGTAAACAAAGCCAAAACCTATAAATTTGAGGAAATATAGAAATCCTGGCCAGGACGGGTCTTGGGAAAATGGCACATATGGCCACTTTAGCTTTCTTTGAGATTGTTTACTAGCAAAATGATTCTGTCGTAACCCCCTTAATTTGAAATTTTTTTTTAGCTTTACATCATTTCGAAAAGTGTATTATATCGCATCCTTAACATGGAAGCTACATCAGCAGCCATTATGGCAGTCTCATCCATTGCACCATAAAGCAGTGAGTGCAGTGGCTCATTACTCTGGTAGAGTACACAACAGTGGCATGTAATATATAATTTAACCATCCATGTCTCCCTGGCACTTTAATTTAAACAGCTCTGATGGTGATGCACGTCTGTGCGGAGAGAATGGGCTGAGTAGGTTCTCCATGGAATTCCAGACAAATTATCTCCATGTCAGGAATCTCCGTTCTATTACGGTCTGCTTGTGATGTATAATTTACATTAGAGTAATGTATGTGTGTCTGATTGAATAGACGGAGAGCAGTTTAAATAAGTGGAGCTTTTAAGAGAGTGTGATTGGGAAGTGTTTGAAAATGGAACTTTTAAAGTGAGACGCACAAACGCAGACGTTCAGAATGGCTCTCGCCGTCATCGCAGCGGTAAACGGGAAATGCATTACTACTGAAGAAAACCGTCAATTGATGTGCTTGAGAAAACAGGGGTTGAAAAAAAAAAAACATGTTTTCATCCTAGAATGGAATGTCAGAGGAGATAAACATCATGAGCCGTTCCTTATATATTATTATGTGCAACAATTTGACGACCACAGAATTTAGATTAATAGCGTTCAGCCCTCGGGAAGTAATTTCCTTTTGAGAAAGTGATTTGCATGCGGTGAGGAAAGGAGAGACCCTTTTTTGCTGCTCTTTTGTGGTGTCAGCTAAAACTATTGGCATTTAAAGCAACTCCCCAAGGTTAATGAGCCCCTCCATTAACCCTCCCCCAGGGGAACGGCAGAAGGGCATTCTGGGAGATGTAGTTGTAAAGTCAATCCACATTGACTCAGCATTCCATATCAAGTAATTTAGGGGCAAATACAAGTCTTTCCTAACTAGCCTGCTCCCTGGTCAAAATTAAAGATGATTTGTTGTGTTAATGAACAGGCCGTTAGTGGTTCTGCTACAATAAACTCAAATACGCACTAACAAGACCCGCATAATTTAGTGGCTCCACACAAAACAAGACCTCCAGATGTTATAGAGTTTCATATTGTGCTTCATCATTTAAACAAGCAATTTTGTCATCCGTGTACATATTTGAAAGCCAGTTCACACTATAAGAATGATAACTGTAAGGATAACTACTGTATATAAAGTATTAGTGCCAATGTAATGTCGTCTGATGCTTTAAAAAGTCTGATTTGCATTTTTATCATCATTTACTCACCAAGATGTTTAAAACCTGTATGACCCTCCATTTTCTGATGAACACAGAAGAAGAAATTCTGAAAAACATGAGCAACCTAACAGTTGACACACTCCGCTGAGTTCCATGGTATGCAAAAATAAAAAAGTTGGTGGGGACCAAACCAAATCTAACTTTATTGGGGACCAATAAACCTATATTGTGTGTTTTTTTGGAAAGCATCAGTTCCAATGTATTCAGAAGCTGTTCCAAAATGTTCCCCGAAAAATATACATTTGTATCATCAGCAAACAAAACCATTTGTAATACTTTAGACACAGATATAATTTATGTACAATACAAACAAACTGGGGCCTAGCACTGAACCTTGAGGCATACCACAATTACTTACATTCAATCTGATTTAAAATGATACAAATTGATATCTGTCATTGAGTTAACTTTTTATCCAAGCAAAGGTTTTTGCTTTTTATACCATATCTCTCCAGTTTAATCATTAATAAGCCACAAACTCCATTTCAGAACATACCAAAATTGCAAGTCTTGCAGCATTTTTCCTGTTACAGCCTGTTCAGACCGATGACGATAACTATAAAGTTTTAATAATTGCTATTAAATTCAATGAGGATAGGAAGTCTGCACCACAGCTATAACAGTAGTAACACAATATCAGCGTAATCACTTTCGGAAGATTTTTTTCCCCGTCTAATAAGCGTTTTAAAATGTTAACAGCCAGTCAGAATCCACACAAATGTAAAGAGCGTGTCCAGACAACCACAGTATGCACTTATAATAAACAGAATGTTATTGTAATTTGGTGTGGACACTAATGTAGTTTCTGTATCCATAATGTCTGTTTATAGTTTAAGCAGGAATCAAATCTGCATTTGGAAAACAATAATTCTATACTCTCATTTCACAGAAGAGTCATTAAAAGACTTTCAGAGGGAGAGACATGTTTTGATTGTAAATAACCCTGATGTGCTGACTCACAGAATTTATCTCTAGAGATCCATCATGTATGCTTATGGTTATCACAGGGATATTGCATAGGGATATTGGCAGGTTCTTTGGGCCACTGGGTTTGATTGCATTTTTATCAAAAGAGAACCGTGGAGAATGTGCCTGTGAAAGGGGTAACAAAACTTTGCTTTCAATTAGAGGACCTCCCTGCCTCCATCGCAGTCTAGCATGTTCTAATAAGAACAGGATCTGCATATACCTATTAATGATTAAAGCCACAGAAGGTTGCCTTCAGCTCTGTTCACTCAGAGAATCTAGTTCTCACACCAGGCCAAACCGGTTCATTAGTAAATCACATTCTTCCTGACATGCATCGATCCATGCATAGATATTGTGCTTTTAATGTGCTGTAATGTACAAAGAATCCTCAGTGCCTGTCTTTTGTCATGGTTATTATGCTTCTGCTTCTCTAAACAGACTAAAATTCTCCAGTCGATATCCAGCTGTGCATCTGTTTCTGTGGGAAATCCAGAAGGTGTTCTGAAGTGAACACATAAACTGAATAAAATAAATAAATACTTATATTTTATTTTATGCAATTTTGAGTGTATATGTAATTTGTATCAGAGTTATAATTATTATAGCTAATAACTAAATTAAAACTAAGATCATAAAAAAATTCATGAAATAAATCTATAAAATATAAACAAAGCTAAATTGCAAACTTATTTTTAAGAAATTTACATATAAAAAAAAAAATATATAGACAATAATAGGACAAATGATATTAAATAAAACTGAAAAGTTAAAATGGAAAATATAAAATAAAAACAAAAAACGGCATCTCAGTGATATGATCTTATCATTAAATATTCTATAATAAGCATAAAATATACACATTTTATATATATATGTGTATATATATATCATGTTTTACTAGTAACTGTGATTTTTAAATAAAACAAATAAATAACACAATGGCTTTTAACCTGTTCCATTTAAAATGTTTTGATTTAGATAACATTATCAATCGAAGTTGAATAAAGTTTTGAATAAAGTTAGTACACTTCTCTAGCAAACTTAAAAAAAAAAAAGACGTTTGTTTTTCGAGAAAGGTTCTTGCATCATTTGTTTGCAAATGCCTCTTGGTTTGATATTTTGCTGTCTGGTGCAATGACGTTCATGCATTTAGCGCCATTCGTACATACTTGGAGCTTTTTACAGACCTACAGTATAAAGACAACCTCTTGTGTAACCCTCAGATTCAAAGTAATCGCCAGACACGTCTGATGCGGCTCGATAACAGGATTCCAATGAAGAGTAAGAAAAGTATCAGACAGGGAAATGTTTGAGAGGAGGTCAGGAAGGGAAAAGACAGCTAAGGGGTAATAGAACTAGATAAGCAGAGCTTGTGTTTTAGAGTAATAGAAGTCAGGGGAGTGGGCTGATGTCAGTGATGCATAGCCACCGGCTCATCAGCGACGGCCAGACTGGAGCTCGCCGATTAGATTTTAATTCTCAATCAGGCCTCCGCTTCTCATTTTCCTGCAAATAATCACAGGGAAAAAATGGCAACTCGACTGATTGTGTTCTAAAGTCTTAAGCTATTATTTAGCCGGCACCGTGGAGAAGACAGAAAGTCCTACGTATTTTAAAGCAAAAGTTAAATTAATTTCAAATTACGCTGAGCGTAATGACTCAGACGCCCTGAGCTGTGACTGCGGAGCGCCCGCAAATTTGATGCACGGTTCTGGCAGTCCAACAGCGTTGCTCTCGCGTTAACTGCATTTCTCAGCAGAGCGTCACCTGCGATGACAATGAGAATGATGAATAGCGTACTTAAGTCGGGCTCCTGGCTTTGATGTTCCTCTCTTCCATTCTTTCTTTCTGTTGTTGTTGTTTTGCTTTTTTTTTTGCTCCCTGCGATACTTAAAGGATGTCGTGGCTGTTGCACTTCAGAGAAGTGTAGCTTTAAACTGCTGTAGAACTCAATGTATCTTGTACTTTTCCGAGCAGGTGCTCTGCTCCTGTATGAAATGAGCTCTTTTATGTAAGGCTGGAGAAGTTTGCAATAGACATCATCAAAGACGCCCTGGCACAACAGGAGATCTTCCGAGCACAAAACGGCCTGTACTTGTTGAGCGACTTGACGTTCGGGATTCATCCACCTCCCTCGGATAGGCGGAGTCGAGTTCAAACGACTTTGGCTGCAGTCAAGAAGCTCTGCCGCTCTATGATGTTTGATGCCGCGCAACTATGACAATGAGGTCAAGGAGCCTTCCCGGCAAGAAACAAAACTAATTACCTTAAGAACAGCGCGTGCTTTGTATGATCAGACAGCGCTGAAAAGTAATATTTGAAAATTATTCTCTTAAATCAATTGAAATCAATATAGCCGAGAGATTGAATCTCATTGACTCCAGCAATAACATCCATCTTCTTTTACAGTGGAGATGCTGTAACCGCGAGCTTCTCTCAAAAGCCCTATTCAAATGGGATTAGTTTTCTGTAAAGGAGTCAGTGGATGTCTGTAATGTTTATCGACTGTTCGTACAGGAGAAAAGAACGTATAGAATACGCAAACCTTCTGATGTGAGGTGGAACTGATCTGTCTCAAAATTGCCTATAGCAAGCATTTAAGCAGGAATTATTATCTTAAACTTTTTGGGTATATTTGGTCATATTGAGTTGAGCGATTACTGGCTAAAATTTTTGCTTTGGCATCACACACACACACACAAAATACAGCATATTTAAAAAGTAGTAGAAAGAGTAGCATTATTTCATCAAATAAATGCCACCATAGTACTTTTATTTTTATTATTATTATTATAGGCAGAGGTAATAAAAAAAATCATAATAACGTCATTAAGCAGTATTTTTTTTCTACTCAAACTCTACTTCGGAACGTTAATAATACAGAGCAATACGTTAAAATCCTGATTCTGCTCGGCGTGAAATGATTTTACTTTTATTTTTTCTTAGAACATTTCATAACACTTATCAAAAGAATATTTCCTGCCACAGGAAAAGGTCCAATTAAAATAATGGAGAGGCTTTAAAAAATGTAGCTTTGAAAATGATCCCACCTCCTCATATAAAACGAATCCCCTCTTAATAGGGCCGAAGTAGGTTTTAGTCCCGGCTCGCACACCTTTTGTGGTGATGTATTCTCCTGCCAGGTTTCTAGGGCTGCCAGGCATGACACTGTGGCACGGCATGGTCGTTCATCCTGGCTGATGTGTCTCGCTCGCCCTCCCTTCAGCTGGAGAGTGGAGCTAATCTCGCCCCTCAATCTGGCCACCTGTCAATGGGGGTCAGTGCTTGTCAAACCCCCTGTCTTCACCTCTCTCCTCCCGCTGCCTCACACGGCTGATAAAAGGGCCCGCGGAGGCTCTAGTCCTCAATGGAGCGTTAAAGAGAAAGAGGGGCCTTATCAGAGCAGCACCGGAGGGTCTCTGCTCACTCACAGTCCACGAGCGTGCAGGTTAAAAGGCTGAACGATCAGCAGTCAATGAGCCACACCTAGCTTACATCCCACGGCTGACACACGTCCATAACCCTTCTGTTATAATCAACACAGCTGTCTACATGTGAAGTGCTATAGATGTGGCACAGGTAAAGTTGTTTTATTCTCAAATATCATGTTAATTTTATATTTCAGTAACTTTTTCCCCAAAAGATGTAGTGTATTTTCTCTGACTAAAAAGTACAATCACTAAAATATTCTGCCCACTTTTTAATTGACAGCTCGTCTTAATTGACATTTAATAAAATCGATATGCATAAAGTTATTAAATAATATCATCTTGTAATTTGAAATATATTTTTAAGGCAGTGTACACTATAATGTTCAGAGGTTTGGGTCATATTTAATTATTTGCAATTTTTATATATATTATTTAAATTAATTATTTAATTGATTGATTTTAAGTATCACCATGATTTCAGTTATTTTTTTGGTTTCGTTTTTTATTGTCATGAAGATTATTTGCTCAAAATACAATAAAGAACATAACATTGTGAATGTAGCTTTACGAATTGAAATAACTTTTATTCATAACTTTACAATTGTTTTTCCTGTGTTAATTGTTAATTGCTTTCCAAAAAATCCTACTGACCCCAAACTTTTGAATGGTTGTGTGCTTCAGTTGAATATAAAGTACAAAGCAATTTATTGCTAATTTGTTAACTGGAGTGGCCTTGATCTTCACAGACTGACTGGTCTGTTGTTAGTGGCGTCTGGCTTCAGTGTTTCCATTGAAAACGTGATGTTACTGCAAGAAAAATAGTCTGGTGTGTTGCTGAGCTCTGGATTGGTGAGTCTCCTCTTCTTGGACGTACAGCTTTGTTCATTATCCAGATGTCAATCTGTGAGCGCTCAAACAATGTCCTTAAGGGACAGCAGTTGGCAAGTGTTTTAAAGTTGCACTTTCAAGTGCTTTAAACACGTTGGAAGAGCTGAAATTGCAGGGGTAAATAATACCTATTCGCAGACGGAGCCAGACTTGCTGTTTACCGTTTAATAGCTGTTAAAGTATTCTGCTGCCTTTCTTTTACATTCTGGTTGAGTCAAGAAAAGGCTGCAAGACACTCTTTTAATACAGAACAGACATTCAGTGCTTTGTGATGACTTAAACTGCCCTCTTCCAGATGCCGTTGTCGTCCTGGTTAGATTACCAACATTTGGGGCATAATCAGGCACAGCGTGATAAAGAAACAGCTTTGAATTGCTTGTTTGGTTGATCTGTTTGCACATGTATATATGTATATGTGAACCTAGACCACAAAACAAGTCTTAAGTCGCCAGGGTATATTTGTAGCAATAGCCAAAAATGCATTGTATGGGTCAAAATGAAAGATTTTTAGTTTGTGCCAAAAATCATTAGGGTATTAAATACTTCCTTTTTGATTAGTTACATGCTAAGGACTTCATCTGGACAATTTTAAAGGCAGTTTTCTTAGCATTTAGATTTTTTTTGCACCCTCAGATTCCAGATTTTCAAATAGTTATCTCGGCCAAATATTGTGTGATCCTAATAACCATACGTCAATAGAAAGCTTATTTATTCAGCTTTCAGATGATCTGTAAGTTAGGGTTGGGCGATGTTGACCAATTTGTAATATTAGACCAACATTAGACCAACATGTCTAATCGTCGGTGGCGGCGGTTGTTGGTGGGGGGATGGGGTGTTTGTTTAGTTGTAACTAAAACACCAAGCCCCGCCCCACAACTGACAAAAATGACAATAACAGTGTGAGAGAAGATCGAGCGCAGGGATGATCGCGTGCGAGTGCTTGAATTGCGTGTGGATGACATATCAAGCGTGTGCGAGGGTTTGAAATGAGCTCGCGGGCCCCGTTTCTTCGCATGTACATCTGTTTTCCTCTTGCAGAAATGATTTACCGCGCTCGCCAGCATCAGTGGTGCGCTCGCTTATTAATGTCATAGATTTGCCGCCAATCCCGCCATAGAAGTGTGTTTTCCGCGAGCTGGTTGCTGCTGCGGCGGCGGGGCGGAGGATCGCGATGCCGGCTCAGCATCGTGATGTCAATCGGCCATCGCCGATGGATGATGGCATCGTGTATCGACCCAACCCTACTGTAAATCTCAATTTTAAGAAAAAAATGACATTGATGACTGGTCACACACATAGACACACACGTATAAATACATATATATATACTGAATGTATGTGTGTGTGTCTGTGTCTTTGTATACAATTTCTAATATTGTTTTTTTTTTTTTTAATTCACTTTAATACAATTTCTAAATTCTAATTACTAATTCTAATTACTCCAGTTATCAGTGTCACATGATCCTTCAAAAATCATGCTAATATACTGTATTATTGTCAGTGTTGAAACAGATGTGCGCCTTTATATATTTTTGGAAGCTCTGCTACTTTTTTCTTTGATTCTTTGATGAATAAAAGGTTAAAAAGAACATATTTTGTTCAAAATAGTAGGGCTGGGAGATATATATCGTACGATATATTATGCGCATCTCGTCAATAAAGCCGGTTCTTTGATTAGCGTTAAATCTCCGTCACC
>JAUMHQ010000066.1:5137235-5150917 GCA_032361165.1 Enteromius paludinosus | reverse complement strand
CTTTTTTTTTTTTTTTTTTTAATCCTACATCTTTAACCAATATAAATGAATTAAAGATAGTATTACTACGTTGGTTATTATTATGATACTTAATCACCTCAGAATGTTTGTTACAACAAGTGACATCTATTTATCAAGAGAAGACTAAAGATGACATTTGTACTTCTGTTTCACACTTTACTACGTTAGATACTGAGAATCAAAATCAACTCAATATATGTACATAATCATGATTTAAAGAATTCACATAAATGAAATTAAATGTACATACAAGGAGCGTAGGCCTACTCAAATGATAACTAAATACAAATAGGCACAGCAGTTTAGACCTCAATAAAACATAATAATAATGACATTATGCATGTATTTAAACAATGATTGCAAATTTCTGGTGGGTTTTAGAGTCACCGTTCACATTACTGTGATCACTGTGATTACTGGGAGTTTGGGCCTTGAGCTGTAGACTTAGATTCACTGATGCATCATATCCGAATAAATGAAGAGGTCCATGAAATGTCAGAATATTTTTGTGAATGAATCCTTTTCGTGTGGGGTGTACAATCCTTCAGTTTGTGGTTGTTCTTCAATCTGTTCAACCCCAATCTGCAGACAAATATTCTCCCCACAGTTCACAACGGCAAATCACTGTACGATGACATCCCATCTAGAACTAATTCACAACTTCACGTCTGCAACGGCGAGACTTCTCTTCTTTCCTCAAACATCCGCCATCTCCCTCTGATGTAAACCACGCCCCTTCAGCCAAAAACAACAAATAAATCGGAACGCAGCACAGCCCTTTTAATAGGAAAAACATTAACGAACATGGGCTTTTTTACAACAAATATATATAAAGATAAAAGTTATTGTGTTAAATCTAATTGCATTTCTTTCTACCATATTTAATTTGTATATATTAATCGACAAAGAATGTACAAATCTAAATCTTTAGCCCAGAAATTGAGCTAAAATTTATTTAACCGGTAACTTTATTTTGTTCACCAGTACAGTCCAAAGAAACATATCTAAAACAGCTAGACATAGTTACTTTTACATAACATACTGTCATGATTTGCTTGTAATTTCATGGCCTCCACAATTGCCATGCTTTTGCCTTTTACAAAACTGGTTAGTGCTCACCCATAACTTGAAAAGAGTTGCATGTTCATCTAAGGTCTTTGGTTTGACAGCTATCCAAAAAAGACGCATGTAGATCGTTCCTGTTGCTCTCAGCAAGAGGTCCAGAAAGAGAAGAGACGGCTTTTAAATCAATAACACCCCAAGCCTGGACGAAATTGAAAGCGATTACATGTTACAGCCAAGTGTTGATATATGAGATCTATTGGCAGCGTCATGACAGAAGCACTGGAGACGGCTTTGTTACTGGTCTAAAAGTACAATGCAGTTCCTATTTGCACCTCCTGCATGGCTGAAAGTGCTTTAATTAATTATTGGAAAGAGCACGGGCTCTTTATTTCCACGTCCTTTGTTGCCCTTTCGCTTTAAAGTTATTTGTCTCTGAATGACCCTAGATTTCACAGCACATTGCCTCTGCCGTGTTTCTCCGGGAGGGACTTCTTTTTTGCTGACAGAGAAGGAAATGTGATCTGTTAAATAAGTCATTCCCAAACCCTCACTGAGTTTTCGCCACTAGCAAAAGCGTTGAATGTGCTGAAGAGGCACGCGAGTGAGGCTAAAATAAAGGGAAAGTAAGTTCTGTCGCTTTCTCTCTATCTGTGCGCCCTGAAGATTTTAACCTGATTATGAAGAACGGCAGCATTTCAGAGGCTGGAGACAATATTGTTTATCTGTCGTCAGATACAGGGTTTGGAGTTGTGGGTTTGGAGCTTCGTCATAGCAGGAAAGCTTAGACTGTTTAATGGAAGATGTGTTCATGCAATCATAACTTTGGAAAGCCCGCATCCGAGACACATGTAACATGATTCTGACACGCTCGTGACACTTCATTACGATGATGGATCTGTGTGGTCTGCAGAATGGGAACATTATTGCTCATTTCCAGAAGCTAGTGAGCTGCCTACAGACAGTACGTTAAGACATCTTAGGAAACTCTTAATATGGAGTTGAATCCTTTCTTTGCAGATAAGTTGATATTCTGTATATACAAATAAAAATAACAAACACAATAAAAATATTTGTAATAGTTGGTTAAAAAATTTAAATATATATATATATATATATATATATATATTCCTTTGCAGGTAATTCAATATAAAAAATAGTAATAAACACAATACAAATATAAATAAAAAGTTGGGTATAAATTTTTGTCCAGAACAAAACAAAAATGGACAGTAAAATAATGGTACAAAATACATTATAAATGTGAAAATAAATAATTTAACATTTTTTATGGTAACACTTCAGAATAGGGGGTCAGAATAATGCATTAGTTAAGCATTAATTAAGCATTAGTTGAGCACAAACACACTAGTAATTAATGATTAACTTGACATTTTAATCATTAATTACTAGTGTGTTTTTGCTTAACTAATGCTTGAGGAAAAAAAGCAAACTAATGGTTAATTGTGAACAAATTAACCATTAATTAATGCTTAACTAATGCATTATTCTGACCCCCTATTCTGAAGTGTTAACTTTTTTATTACTACATAAATACTACTACATTTTCTGTTTGCTTACAAACTTAAAAAAAAAAAAAAAAAAAATATCCCTTTTGTAAGTTGCAATGTATCTTGGATGGACGCCATAAGTTTGCAAGAACAAAAAATATAATTTTCCTCCTGTGTCATATTATCCATCACCATCTCCCTTTAGGGGCTCCGTATATTTTTGGAAATGTGTGTTCTTTTTTTTCTTTAAAGGAGTTAAGTAATTTTAGCCATGTTAATTGGGATGCTGCCTTTGCAGATTCTGTGAGGAAGGTCACTAGGTTTCAGAACAGAGTTTGTATGTCACAGGCAAACAAAAACTCACAACAGTGATTACCAAACTTTTAAATCAGTCTGCTTTTGTGGTCTATCATTTGTTTATGAAAATCTATTTCTGTATTTAACCAAAGTAGCTGCTGCCTGTTTCATTTATTTACGAAGTCATATAAATGCACAACAGGTAGATTGTTGCTAATTAGCGGCGGGTCTATCTTGTAATTCCTCTTGGTCTAGCGTGTATATGGTTTTTATTTTAGGTACTCTGATCTGGATTAATGTGGCACTTTTCTGTGCTCTCGTGTTGTAGCAGCAGTCAGTAACCCTGATGCATGTTGGGGAAATATATCACTCCTTGGCTGCAGTTCTCTTTCAGATACATCTTTTTACTTAACAACTTTATTTATTTGCTACTTCCTTACTACAAAGCTTTTCCAAACAAGACCGAAGCGAAGAATCGCTCATGGTTAAGTAATAATAGCCATAATAAATAGATCAGACTTTCTTCAGGAGAGTGATGAAACTGTTATATCATGGCAAAACATCTCAACACATTTCCAGAGAGGCAGAACGCTCATGAAAGGAAAGCCGGTGCTTGTTTTCCCAGCACTCCTCTTTAATTTAGATGAAAGAGGAGATTTCCTAATAACTTACAACCCTCTTACTTATTTTTAAATCATACGTTTTAAAATTTAGAGTCTCTTCAGTGGTTCCTCAGATATCCATTTTGGCCCCAAAAGCAGCTGAAATGGACCAGAAAATAAGCGGTATATAGAGTTCAAGCTAATGTGAGCAGCATCTTTGGTCTCCAATTATTGTGTTGTATTTATTTATTTGAAAGGAAATAAAACTCAAGAATGCATTGAATTGATCAAAATTTATTTATAATAAATGTATACATTTTTTACGTTTATAATAATTTGAAATGTTTCTTGAGCAGTATACCAGAATGAATTCTGAAGCATCACGTGACACTAAAGACTGGATTAATGATGCTGAAAATCCAGCTTTGCATGAAGGAAATATATTACATTTTAAGATATATTCAAATATAAACAGTTATTTAAATGATTCTTTTTTTTTCTAGATTTTTCTTAAATAACTGCATCCCAAGTGAACCCAAGAGACTGCTTTCATGAAAATAATTTGTAAAAAAAAATCCAAAGATTTGAACTTTAGTGTAATAGTTCACAAATACATGCACATTAAATAAACAGTGCTGGGTGGATATGCAGCCGTCCAGGTGGAAGCTGGCGACCTTCACTGCCACATTGCTTCCTTTATTGCCACATCAGCACCAAGTTCCAGCCGTGCCAAACATCCTGACAGCCAGGCTGCCTCGCCAAACAAAAGCAGCCGACCGCTGACACTCCTGACAGGGCAAACACACACCTTAATTAACGCCTGTCACGCTCTTCTGATTAAGGGAAAGATGAATCTGCATCGGGACTCATTGAGCAGACACACAAGCATTGAAAAATAGCAGGTTTGCAAACATAGTCACAATTTCAGATTAAATGAATGCAGAGAGGAACTGCACCGCTGAGGGGAAAGTTAGGAATTTGAGAATTTGAGGCTAACCTGAAGCTTTCAGATATATAGCAAAAGGTGATATGAGTTGGTAATTAACTAAGCCATGTCATCAGAATATAAGTATTCATGGTACAGTTGAACCATTGATGGCAGATGGATTATTCTGACGATGACCTTGACATTGGTATTTACTTGACAGTCAACAAACCTCCCGCTTTTCATTCAAAATATGTTCAATCGTGCTCCAAAGAAGAAAAAGGTTTCACGGGTTTGGAACAACGTGGCGTTAAGTGATTAATGTTCAGAGTGGAGTAGCCCTTTAAATAAAAACCTGAAAAAAAAATGATTTTTTTTTTTGTTTTAGGCTTTTTTTTTTTTTTTTTGCAGTTTCACTTCATGCATCCTCTCAGAGTGCAACACACTCTATTTGTATTGGCTCCCTATGAGCAGAGTTCATCACATCTGTCTGGTTGTGTTCCACGGGTACTGTTTCACCTGCACCCATCCTCTGCTCATCTCTCTAGCCTTCAGCCATTGATTTTGATGGTGTAATAATATATGAGTTGTACCCATGGCAGATGGACAGCTCCTGCGGAGATGGAGCTGAGTTTTTACAGCACACACTCAGCAGCAGATGAGGGCAGGAGGTTTTGATACGATTCAAATGGTTGGAGACTGAACTCATGACCTCAGGGAAAGCAGCAGGGTTTCAGTACGTGAGATGATTCCTCGATCTCAAAGGCAGTCAGGAACTTCACATTGTCCATCAACTTTTCCCATTTATCACAGTCAGGGAACTGGGAAACTGTTAGTCGGGTTAATTAGCCGCGGTGTTGAGCTATTATTGTGTGCTGTAGAGTATAAACCGCGTTAAAAGCCACCGCCTGCAAGTTCCATAAACAAAACGCGCAAGATGCTAAGCATCTTGATTTGATTTGTTAGTCAGATGTAAGAAAAAAAACATCTCGTATATCAGGGGTCTTCAATGGGGGGTCCCTGACCCATAGGGGGTCCATGGCGGGATAGTAGGGGGGCTGCAAATTGTTGTTGGATCTAAAACATTGTTACTTTTTGTGAAAAAATGTGCCAAACGCGTTTGCTTCAGCCAAAGCTACAAGTTAAGATGCAAAATTTCAATTAAATGTTCATTTGTTCCCCTCACATTACATTATCATTTTACGTAGTATATTTGAATGCACAAGTTTATAACTCAATTACTTTAATGCCTTGTAAACATCATAACAAAATATGTAAATAGAATAAAAGGATAGTTCAATTAAAATTCTGTCATTAATTGCTCAGGCTCACATCATTCACAAAAGAGAATAAATTTTTTCTGTTTGAAACAATATTCACTCATAAATTTAAGGTTGAACCACATGTCACATGGACTGTTTTGATGTACTTACTACCTTTCCGGACCTTGAATGGGTCAGTTGGATTACTATGTCATGGAATGTATAAAAGCTTTAAAATTAATTTAAAAAAAAATCTTCACTAACACTTCAGAATAGGGGGTCAGAATAATGCATTAGTTAAGCATTAATTAATGGTTCATTTGTTCACAATTAAGCATTAATTGAGCAAAAACACACTACTAATAAATTATTAAAATGTTAAGTTAAATGTTAAGTTTAATAGTGTGTTTTTGCTCAACTAATGCTTAATTGTGAACAAATTTACCATTAATTAATGCTTAACTAATGCATTATTCTGACCCCCTGTTCTGAAGTGTTACCAAATCTTCATTTGTGTTTTGAAGATGAACAAAAAGGTTTAAAGCAACATGAGGGGGGTGTCTGTTGGATATCATAGTTTACTGGCTTTCAATTTTTGTGTGTGTGTGTGTGTGTTTGTACACATAATAATAACAATAATGATGATGATGATGATGATGATGATGTTGATTTTTCAGAGAAATTCATCAAACGAATTAGTGGGATTATGATTAAACGAGAAAAAAATACAAACTTCCATCCTTGGCTCGACAAGGCATTTTTTGAAAGTTTATAAATGACTTTTTACGGATTAATTGGCCTTATAGTTAGACAGACCAGTGGATAAATAAATTAACTTTCACTTTATTGTCTATGGTGGAAGAACACGTAATTTGTTATTGAATTTGTTGTTAAATCAGGAATTGGAGGGGAGCCAGTTTTTAAATTCTGAATTCTGCCCAACCTTGGAACAAAGCCTAATGGTTTCAGGAATAAAGGAGCATTTCAGTTTCTTCTGTCTTTGTTGTGGCAGAACAAACTAGACAATGAAGTGCTGTAGACTTTTTTTCTATTCAGAATGGATTTTAAGACAGTAAACCAGAACTGAGAGTACTACACTCATATTAACTACCTGGTCTCAGGGTATAAACGTATCTTTGTTCACTTTTTAGCGAGACACAAAATGCGTACCAATAAGCACATATCACTGCAGTTTCCAAAAGCAATGAACAGTAGAGACAGTAAAACTTCAGCTCATTTTATTTCTTTTCACACAAATTTACAGAAATTGAATTAAAAAACGTGATAACTTAAAGAATATCTTGTTATGACTTTGAAATCTGATGGCTTTGAAAGTTAGCATCACGCTTATCCAGCTTCATGTCCATGGGTTTTCATAGACAGTGGAATAATGTGTAACTACGCTTCAACAAAACAGTTTGAATCTGCATAAAAGGAAGTTGAAATGACACGGTTGCATTAGTAAATGTGTTTGGTCAATTTGCATTCGTTACCATAATCAGGTAGGTTTAGGGTTGGATTTGGTGTAGGGCATATTTCCAACGTGATAGAGCATTAACTTTTAGGAACAGTCTCCGCATATTTCAATACAATAAAATGTGCCAGGGTTCACATATTGTAGCTGTATTTTACAGTAGCATCACTGCATGGACATTTCTCTTTGAAAAACATTGCGAAACGTGCAGTAAAGCACGTAAAAATGATGTTGCACAAAAAGTGCACAGGGGAACATATTTTTATGAGACTAGGTTGCATATTAAACATGTTTGTTGGTAAAAATAAATAACATTGCAAGTATCGTAACAGGACCCAGTATATTTCCCCCCGTGTTTCAGTATTGCAGTACAGTGTTATACATGTAGAGAAGGTGTGTATGTGTGTGTGCACATCTAGTTTGTCAGTGTGCGCTAGCATCAACCTGGTGGCACCGTTGATCTGGCATCGCCAGGCTTGGAAGCACATCTCAGATCGCAGCCAACAGAGGAAATTCAATATTCCATTGTGTCCCCAATCGAGCGCGAGCAGCAGTCTCGATCCCTGGCGAGGACGAGTGCCACTGTGTTTCTGGAGTAGATCCCGGGTGAGCCGAAGCGGAGGACACGTCTCTCCTCCTTCCCGTCTCTGTCGGATCACGTATTCCGGATGGGGCCCACGTGTCGTGGAGGAAGCATGAAACGCTCCATCATTCCTTCCCCATCGGGGCCTCTCTGGCAGACTCGGGCCGACTCCTGGAAGCTTCTGCCTGGGATGTGACCTTCACTCCCACTCGTAGTAACAAAAGGTGGAGCTCATGTGTGAATGGTGGTGGTTTACTTATCCTCTCCCGATAAAAGCTATGCATTGTTCGGCAATCAGAAAACGTCTAATTTCAAGCGCTCTTTGATTCTGGCCTTCTGGAGCTTTACTGTATGTGACTTGTTTTGCTTTTGTGGTTTTAATTAATCTGCAGAGGCAGCTTTTAATTGCCGTCGCTGTCCATCTCGCGCACGAGCTGTAATGTGAATGATCTGAGCGAACTATTTACTGCTTGACTGTGCACGTGGAGAAGTGGAGAAGTTCAAAACAAATTAAAAACTTTTAGGCTTTTGCAATTATGAGGAAAATTGCTGGGATGAAGTAATGCGATTTAAGTTTTTCCATCTGTAAATATCTCTGTTTTTAGTGAAAGCTGTGGGCTAATTATTTGAATTAGCTTTTTATTTACAAAAAAAATTTAAAAAAATTGCTGCTGCTTTCGAAAGGCTGTTTGCTGTTGTCGGTTATAAATAAACCGCACATCCAACCTATCAATTACACAGCTGAGATTAATTTCATGATTGATTTTTGATGAGCGTGTGGTATATAGATAAGTATGTCGCTTTTAGGCGAGACTCCATCTCTTAAACAGAATCATTCTCACACATGCAGTAATGGGAAAATCACATCACCTACAATAACGTGGCTGCTGTTTTCATTAATAGCTGACCCTCTTCTCTGGCTGTTTCTCTCTCTCTCTCTCTCTCTCTCTCTCTCTCTCTCTAGTGCTCTTGACTATCTGATAACATCCTTGCAAATGAGTCAGCAGCCTTGGCACTTGGACAGGGAAAACAATCTTGCTAAGTGCCAGGTTTCAGCCCACCTCTCTTTCGAACTCTTTTTCTTTCTCTCTTTTTCTGCCTCTCCAGCACAATAACGCCCTCTCCTTATCGTCGCCTGAGGTTTACAATTGACCAAAACAAACAAATAACCCAAGAGAGGCACAAGGCCACTGCAAAACAACAGAGAGAAGAGAAGATGATGGGAGAGAGTGGGAGAATATAGACAAATGGAGAATAAAAGCCTTTAAGGAAACGTAATAAAGAAAGAGACTGTTAAATCTGAGAAAGTCTGAAAAAGAATAGGAGGAAGTGACAGCTCAAGCTGTACACCAGCATTTAGCATTTAATTTTACTGACACTCTTCAAGCTAACTGACTTGCAATGCATTTGAACTGAATTTATTTATAAAACTATTACAATTATAAATATATTTTATATTTATATTTTATTTTATTTTATTTTATTTTATTTTATTTTATTTTTACACACCACTTTTAGCTTGTTAGTTACCAACTTCATTGGGTTTGGAACAAAACACAGGTTAGTTCAGGGTAAGCTCAAATCTCCAGTCTCACATCTGCGTTGCTCAACAATCAATCTCTACGTTATATATGATTTTTTATATTTTATTTATTTTTCAACACAAAGGTTGCATTTTACAAATGCAAAATCCAATTTCCATGTTCTCTGAATTCTTTCATAATTCATAAAAGCCATGTGTCCCGAAACCTGTTGTCATATATTAATATTAATGACCCAAAACAAACATCATCACCCAGCGTGACTGATCACACTCTACACAAATGTTTACATTTCTAGGAACAGCTGGAACTGAGTGGTGCAGGTTAACCTTAAACAGCTGCTGTGCTGCGAGGTCTGCTGGGATGCACACCTGCAAAAATATAAAAACAACAGAAGTAGAACTTTAGCCTGTTTGCCCCTATCGGCCCTCCACGTCTCTCAAAGCGCATAGCGAGAGTTATTTTCTGTGCTGAGGTGACAGGTTTGCCTGCCAGCTCTCTGTATCAAACAGCTGGAGATCTGTGCGTGCAGCTCATGCTAAAACACTCTGAATTGTTGTGGTCTGTTTACTGATGTTAGGAGATCAGGTGGAGCTGCTGTTAGCCATCATGCCACAAAAACAGAAACCTTTAAACAACTCAAATTAGGCAAATAATAGCATTTTCCTATTTTCCTAGGTTTTACTTCTTTTTTGTGCACAGATATTCACAATAACTTTCATGTTTTTAAAAGCAAGCATAATTGTTATAATTTATTTAGTTACTGCTCTTTTTGCCTTTAGAGTTTCTAATTGCCTTGCTTTGTTTTAAATATGCACAACCCAGTGTTGTAGCTTCAGTTCCCAGGGAATGTATTCACTTTAAAACATTTTTGTTTTTTAACTTGTAAAACAAACTTATAAAACATTGTATTTATTCATCCATCCACCCATCCATCCATCTATCACATTACATTACATTGCATGAGCTCAAGGTCCAAAAAACCCAAGGTTGTAGGTTCAATTCCAAGGGAATGCATTAACTTGTAGAACGCAGTGTAAAGTTTTTTGGGATTTAAATGTTGTTTTTTGGATTAAACATTGGTCAAATGCATCAATATTCACAATAGCATTCATATTTTTAAAAGATTTATGATTACTTATTTTTTATTATTTACTTCCTGCATTGTTGATTTTGTGTTTTTTAATCGTCTTTCTTTTTTTTTTTTAAATATGAAAAACCAGAGATTTTTATTTTTCAAACATTTATTTGTGTTTTTTAAATGTAATTCATTTATTTATGTATTTATACCCCAGCTCATGTTGAACTCAAGGTTCAATTCCCAGGGAATGCATTAATTTGTAAGCTGCAGTCTTCTTATTTTTTCAATAATTTCTTATTGTCTTGTTTGTTTTTTTGTTTTTGTTTTTTGTTAATATATGTTTAATTATTTTTCATATTCTTAAATGTACTTTATATGAATATAATATTCTTCATTAATTTTTTTTTATTTTGACCATTTTGACAATATTTATTTTAACAATATATTGATATATTGGAGCCATTTTAGCAACATTTATGCATAAAATATGCGTTCATTTTACTTCTTTTTACTTTTTTTTCTCTTGTAATTAGGTTGCAACTTTATCCGTGTTAATCTAAGGATTTTTTTAATCATTTTACTTATTTTGCTACTTCTAGTGTGCAATGACATGTGCTTTATAGCCACTAATAGGTATATGAGAAAGTAAAGGGAGGCAAGTTTAATTTGACCTTTTGTCTGCTAGGAGATGATTTTATCTGACACATGTTGAGGGATGTATTCACATTCTGCATCGTCTTTTTTGTTCCCACTTCCCGTCCTTCTCATCTCCTATTCTTAGGACCCTTTAAACATGTCCCAACGGTGTAGTACTTGATTAATTAAGCCACTTGATTTAGTTCTTCGTTTGTCCAAAAGCTTTCAGTTGGAGGTTCCTGGAGGAGCAGACTCAGGACCACTCTGTGACCTGGATGCCCATTAATGGTCCTCTCACCTTCTCTGCCCTTCTCTGGCAGGGTTTCCAGTCAGACTTCTTTTAAAGTATGCCACCGTACGTTTCTCCAGTCCTCTGCCAACCTGAGCGAGCATCAATCTTAGACCACTATGATGTCCTCTGCCCCTTCGGCGGAGCCGTTCTCCTTGAGCCCAACCGCACACGTCCACTAATCAAAGCGGCTCTGGAGCGGCTTCTCCACAAAGTGCAAGAGAGACATTGGCAAATGACAGTTAAAGGAAGCATTTATCTTTTCTGTGCAGTGAGCTACAGAGACTCCTGAGCGTCGTATCGGTCTCGGCTTGTGTGTGTTCGCGTACGGACAGTGTGGCGGACGCGAGCGCTATGATTAATGGCTCAATTTCCTCTCCCACTTTTTAAAGTGGATTGTCAATTTGCTCTCGGTGATTTGGTGACGTCTCATCTACTGAGTGGGTGGGGAGACAATGTAAAAGATTGTGGATGAGCAGTTTGATTATGATTATTGAGATGACAGCAAGACTCTAGGAGGGACTTCATCGCTTTTTTGCTGCTGACCTTGGGAAGGAAACAGAAAGTAGCACGGGCAAATGTGGAAGCATATCTCGTAGATGTACAGACCTAGAAGAGCAAGTTATGTGTTGGTTTTAAAGCTCCTAAGTAGTTCTATATTACCTCTTTCCAATATTTTTCTTACAAAACTGGTCAAAATATAGGTTTTTAATTATTTGTTAAATAGTCTCACCATGCTCACATTCATGGCTGAATTTATTTTATTTATATATAAAAACTGTTAAAACTGCAATATCATAGAATATTATTACAATTTAAAATAAATGTTTTCTTTTCTGTCTTGTATTTTTTTTTAAATTAAATTCTGTGATGCAAAGCTGAATTTTTGTTGTAAATATATTATATAGAGATCAAATTTCACAAGCCTGGATTGGCATTTTAGTTATTGTTTGATTAAATAATAATAACTACTGTTTTAATTTATTTATATTATTTAATTTTTGAAGTTATTTTAATGTATTTTTTTAATGTTATTATTTTGAATGTTTGAATTTATTTTGATCTATTATTCCAATTTTGTAGTCTGTTTTTTTTTATTTGTATTTATTTATTTATTCTCCTGTCGATTCTGTCCATCTTGGCCTAAATTATGAACTTCTGTCACATCCGATGAATATAGTGTGTCCTTGATAAATATTTGAACAGTTTTTAACACTGATAAAAAAATAAGTAATGTTTCTTGAGGGGCACATCTTACATATTACAATCATTTCTAAAAGATCTTTTGCTACTAAAGACTGGGGTAATGATGCTGAAAAATCAGCTTTGCATCACAGGAATAAATTGTATTTCAAAAAATATAAAAAAAATAAAATAATTTAATTTGTAATAATATTTTACACTATTACTGTTTTTACTGCATTTTGAACAGCCTTGGTGATCTTAAGAAACCTCTGGCTGGTGTTGTATGTTTCTTCACACCTTGGCCTTAAGGAAACAAAGATTAGAAGTGATGGTGTGCTCACAACGGAGCTGACCGTACCGCTTTATAACATCTGCCGCTTGATAACGTGTGAGTGTTGGTTTAAGTGTGTTCAGCGCAGTTCAGCGGGGTATGCTCTGACTAATACTCATTTCGGAAACTGCCAGCCATCTATGTAACGCAGGATTTAAGGGTACCTGTGGGGACCATGGCAGGAACCAAGTGTGATGGAGTCTTGCACTAATGAATCAGGGCACATATTCAAAAAGGATCTGTCGTGCAAAATTTTCTTCACCCTGCAGCAAATTGTGGAGGAGAGTATTTTCAGCAGAATGAGGACTCTCTCCGGCTTTCTTCATGGAGCCTCGGGGAGCAGTTTGAGTTTAAAGTGCATCGAGTTTGGTCAAATGAGAGTCGGTTTTAGGACGACCCTCAGCAGAACTACAAGGCCTCCATCTTGGCCTAAATTAGGAACTTAAGATGAATTATGCAGAAATCATTCAGAAATGTAAGAACACATTTTTCAAGTCTTGTATCAGGGATGGACATTTTAGTTCTTGTTTGAGTACTTGTGGAAATATCCAACTTTTGGGCTTTGTCTCTATTACATCTCATTTATAATAATAATAATAATTACTGTAATGTTTAAAATGTATTTATGTAATTATTGTGTCCATTATTATTCATGTTTTAATTTTGTTTTAATCTATTACTTAATCTCCATCATCTGTCATGTTTTTGTACAGTTTTATTTATTTATTATTATTATTATTACTGTATTAATTTATTTTAATCTATTATTTCATTTCCATAATCAGTTTTTTGTACACATTTATTTATTTATTTATTTATTCTCATTCCGTCAAGTCTGATCAACTCCTAAAATATGACTTAAGTTTTAGCATAATTAAAAAA
>JAUMHQ010000066.1:5113438-5137135 GCA_032361165.1 Enteromius paludinosus | reverse complement strand
ATTTATTTATTTATTCTCATTCCGTCAAGTCTGATCAACTCCTAAAATATGACTTAAGTTTTAGCATAATTAAAAAAATATATTAATTAATTAATTAAGTCAAACCAATAAAAGTCATGTGATACCTCAATCATATTTCATGAATGATAATGATGTTACTTCTGATGCCCATTCCTAACATTTTAAAATTATTTATATTATATTATATATTATTATTATATATCATATATATATTTTTTTTTTATTATATTTATATTATATATTATAACCATGGATCTTGTTGCAAAATATTTTGATGATATATATATATATTATTTTTTTTATTTTTTTTCACACACTATAATTGCCATTTTTTGCTCTATATAATTCTAGAGTGTTACCCATGGTCAAGCAACAAAAGACTCCCCTGAGCTCAAGTGGGCTGGCTTGAACACTTCAACAAAGTGCTTCATCAAAGAGCGACTGACACTTTGAATTAATAGCTGTAGTAATTGAACTTGATAGTCGTTATGCCTCACAAGCTCTATAGTGTCGCGAAATCCACACGTTTTGCTCTGCGTCTATTCCGCAGCTCCAACGCTTCCCTTTAAATAAACCTGTCGGGGAGTCATATTGTTCACGACTGTTTCTCTTTCATATTGGGAACAACAGAGAGAGACGGATGGCAGGCCTGGCCTTTTGAAACAGGTAGCAGGATTTGCTCATGTCTTCCTTTGGTGTTGAATTGTTAGAAGTGTTTCAAAGATCATTTTCACAGGAGGCCGATTTGCATTTCATAAAGTTTAGCAACAAGCATTCAGGACGTAAGCCAGAGAGAGAGAGAGAGAGAGAAAGAGAGAGAAAGAGAGCCATTGTCTGGAAGGAAGGAGACACTTCAGTTCGTCTGGAAAGCCTTCTCCGTCTCACACGCCTCCCGTTTACCCCTACTATAGTTTAAAGAGCGCTTTGAGGAGTTTGACGGCAAACTTGGAGGTGCTCATTGGCAGTCAGAGCGAGGCTTCGGCGCCGCCCTTCAGGTTAACTGCGGGTTAGAGAAAGAGCCGCCTGGAGCAGGTTCGCTAGAAGCCGAACGACTGGCCCCCGGGGTTCATGGGAAGTAGGAGGGAGGGGGGACGGGAGAAGTGAGGGAACGGGGAAGGGATGTTCTCTGGCAGAACGCTGAAGCCCCGAGGCCTTCATCTTCATTTCAATGCAAAATGACTTTGTCATATAATCTCTTTGGTGACTACAGCTCTGAGTTAGGAGCACGGAACAGAGGAATAATAAGGCAATGAGAGCAAAGAGGAGGGGAGGAGTGCTGGGAAAGTGTAGGAAGCGCAAAAAGCAAGCTTATTGGAAAATGAGGAAAACTAGGGAGAGAGGGGACTGTAAAGACGAGCGAGCCGCTGAGAATTGACTCCTGAATAAACAGAATTTGACAAAGGCTCGGCTCCCCGATGCTCGGTATCTGTCTTGATGCTTGTTTGCCAAATTACAGGGGGTTATTGTTTTTCATTCAGCCCATCGGCGACAGTGCCAGGACACTCTCAGGGTCCCAGCGTAACAAACAATCAGAGGCCCGGCCCAACGGAGAACAGGATAACAAAGAAGTATGTGTTACGGTCACACAAGATGATAGAACCCTTTGCGGAAACAACAAAGAGTTGGCTCATGTGCCCTAGAGTTACAAGCCAAATCTGATCGCTTTCGAATCATAAAACGAGCAGATTATCCAGTCTCACGCTTCGTAATAGCGGCTGGATTTTTCCTCATTTGCTTGGTGTTACTGTGTTGTTTTGGACTAAAGAGTGTGGATGTTGTGAGCTCTAGTTTTGATGACCAGCATGTTTGTCCGGGTGCAGAAAAATGCTTCTCTACTGGGTCTGTTGCAGAAGATTTGTGGCAAAATATCATTTATTTCACTGTGTTGCTGGAGATTCATCTATCCATTCTTCTGTCATTCTAATGTTTAATGTGTTTGTGCTATTGCTCTATTTATCATTCTATCCGTCTGTTCATCCATCCATCCATTCATCCATTTATCCACCTATCCTTCCATCCATCCATCCATCCATCCATCCATCCATCCATCAATAAATTAATCATTCCTTCAATTTATCATTAATTCACTGGATCTATTATTCGTACCATCCATTCATTTATCTATCAATATATTTTTTAAATCATTAATTCTATCTATGTATCTATCGATCTATCTGTCTATAGATCTATCTATCTGCCCATCATCCATCAACAAATGTATTGTTTCTTCAATTCATCATTCTTTCTACATATGACTTGTTCCATCCAACCATCAATAAATCAATTGATCCTTCGGTCCATCGTTCATTGGTTCTGTCGCTCTATCTACCCATTCATCCATCCTTCCATCAATAAATGTAATTGTTCCTTCGATTCATAATTTTTTAATCATTCATTCCATCCATCTATAAATTAATCTTTCCTTTAATCCATCATTCATTCTGCTGTTCGTTTATTCCATCCATTCATCTATTCTTCCATCCTTCCATCCATCCATTACTCTATCTGCTGTTAGTTGTGAGTTCCAATTCATCCATGCAAAATTAAAAAAAAATGGCTTTTTAAATTATCAGATGAGAGTTTAACAAGCCAACTTTCAAACTCTTTCTTTATGAATTTTCCTTTCGAGTTAAAGTATTGGTTCACCCAAAAATGTCATCTTCTGTTTGCATTTACTCACTTTCATATCATTCCAAACCTGCTTGAGTCTCCTTATTGAATACATCAGAAAAAAACGAAAGTCAGTGAGGTTCGGTGTAGTTTAGACTAATCCCGGCATTCTTTATCATATCTTTGTGTTCCGCTTAAGTAACAAAGTCATACAGGTTTGGAACAAAATGTTATTATGACAGAATGTTCCTTCTGGGTGAAGTATGCCTTTAAAAATTCAACCTTCTTAAATATACATTCACCAATTTTCCATCATGTTTGCTCTGATTTAATTCCTGGATTAAAAATAGTTTATCTTCCAATTCAAGAATAAAATGGGAATTAAAAAGCACTCTCGATTCTTTTCTGAACGGTTCACCAACCTACTCTAGACACTTGCGTTTATGAACACTTCCTCTTGGCTCTTTAATGCACTACTCATTTCTCCTCTGTTAGACCCATCCCTTCCCTCTTTGCCTTCAATAATGAGGGCAGCAGGGTTAAATTGGCACTGCACAAGTTGGCATCTCTAAATTGAAACCAAGAGAGGACATTGCCAGTTGTGTTCCCGTACACTTCCCTGGGCCTTCTGCCTGTTCTCAGAGCCTAGCCAAGAGAGCATATGGCCGCATGTAGATACACAGCGAATCTTTTGCGTGTCTGTCAGCCGAACACTCTGCCCTTGTGAAGAGCATCCTGATGTGTCTGTCCTGTAGACGTGTGCCACTTGTTACCCAAATTCTCACTGTTTAGCCACATTCTACTTCATTTAAAGCGCGAACAACTGTGATAGAGCCGTTAATATATATGTGACGTACGTTGTTTCTGGATTCTAGCAGCTCAGACACTGATTCTCCTCACGCTTTGCCCAAATGGGCCCACTGGTGCATAAAATGAGATCGGTCTTTCAACTGATCTCAGAATTCAAGCACAAGTAACTCACGTGCACGTGAATGTTGTCTTAAGCGCTCCTGTGTTGGTTGCACAGCGATACGATGCAGGATCTGCCACTTGTCAGACGAGTTGATAGTCGCTATGGCATGCTGATTGGCTGTAGGACTGTAGATGCGATTCGCCCCTCGAGGCTGTGTAATCTGGCTCCTGACAGCTGCTCAGTGGGCAGTCTGAACACTTTGCGAATACCCTGGAGCGACGGATGAACGATGGTCATCCTCGGGTCATCTAGAATCATTCGCGACTATGGACTACCGGCTCAGAGATGGACGGGTTTCTCATACTAATGCACAAACCTCGTTTCACAAGATCAGGTTGTTGGACAAAACTCGCTAAATTTATATGACAGTGTTTTGTGGCGTTTAAATGGAGTGCTCTAGGTTTATAAGGGCTGCATAAGAAAAGCCTGTCAATTTTACAGCACCTGAGAGAGACTTAACCTCGGTCGACTTGGATACATTTGTTTTAGTACTTTTAATAGGCTGATAACATTAAGAACAACATGTAACCTGTTTTTCTTCTAGTTAAAAAGCCTTTGACTGTCTGTCTATCAATCTTTCAATCTTTCAATCTATCAATCTATCTATCTATCTATCTATCTATCTATCTATCTACCTACCCACCCAATCACCCACCCACCCATCCATCCATCCATCCAATGTCCTTTTAGCTGTCTATCATTCATATTTTTGTCTATCATTTGTTCTATGTATCCATCCATCCATCTATTCTATACATCATTCTCTACATCCAATCTTTGTTCTATCTGTTATGTCTGTCTATTTAACCTGAAGGTTTAACTTCTTGCTTTTTGTTTTCTTATTTCAGTTTTCAGTTTTGCAACTGATTAAGCACATTTGTCAGCAATTTCTGGCATTTCCATGTTGCTCAAAATGTATATAGTTCTCTGTGCTATAGTCTCACTCCTCAAAATATCCACTCATTAGTTCATCGTATACGTCATAACATGCTGTATTGTTGATCTAGTTGTCATAAACTGTCAAACACATTTTCTACACATTTCTATTGTACTTTTTTGTAAGTCTGCCATGAACAACTGAAACTTAACTTCACTAATGAAGAGAATATAGATCAACCAATTATAAACCAGTTCTCTTAAATAACTCAGTGTGTATCTCATGTCTTGAAAGCATATACAGACAGAGGACAACTCAAGATTTAAACATTTTGACAGTGTATGCACATTGAGAAAACCATCAGGGTCAACAGTCAAAAGGAAGAAGAGGAGTAAGGATACTTGGTAACAAAACAGAGGGAGAGGCAGAGGAGGCAAGGACAGAGGCGTCTAGGCCTCTAAGGGTGTCTATTGTCAATCATGGTCTTCCAATGACTAAAGGGTGCAGCTAAATATTGGGAAATATCCTCAATAATTCAATTTTGAAACAGTCTTTTTCAATCAGTATCCCACATACAGTAATGTAGAAATTTGTACTTTTGAAATGGATAAATGACATACATAAGAAGTGCACTTTCTTGACTGAACATGTTGACTGTCTTGTTTGTGAACAATGACACAAGGACTTTTCATTCTGATGGCACTGATATGTTCAATGACATAAATACTTACTGTACCTATGAGAGTTTAGCTGCTGTATTTTTGAAGCGTTCTCAAAGCATTTCCAGGAATACAGTTGTATATGTCCAAAATACAATGGACTTTACCTTGAATGATGCTAAACTACCTTGAATTTTTATTTTGATGCGCTTCTTTAGTGTGACCAGTGGAGGTAAACAGGAAATAATAGGATGAAGAGAAAGGAAAAGGACTGAAGAATGTTGTGCTGAAAGTTTTTTCTTTCTCCCCTAAAGTAGGAAGTATTCTTCCTAACAATATCTCAGCTGATATATGGGATGTTTAAACTGAGATATAACACCGAACTACATCATTTGTATTTTTAAAACACATTTTAGAAAAGCGCAATTCTAAATGCTTCCTCATTCGTTCTGTTGCAGGAGATTGCGGCCTACCTGATTACATTTGAAAAACATGAGGAGTGGCTGACGACGTCCCCCAAAACCAGGTAAGATGACACGCGTGGTAGCGCTTCCTCATTTCGAGTGCACAGTGTTACCTGAAAAGCAGAAAGGTATGTTTCAGCACAGCTGCCAGTCCCTGCGCATTTCGTGGGCATGTGCAGACAGATAATGGAATATTAATGACTATTTATAATGCAAGATGTGGCCAGGTCTATTAGCTTAATGCTGTCTTTGCTCACCAATGCCATTAACGTGGGTGGTAATGTGGTGAGATCGTAGAACATCACCCTATACGGTGATAAGGGCTCAGCACGAAATTTACAGTGTTACTTGATTTACCGAGCAGCGATAATGAAAAAGCTTTTTACTTTTAATGCCAGTTTCTATATCTATCCTGAGAGATAACAGCTGTGATATGATGATGAATGCAAATTAAGATAATATGTGGTTATATATGATGCGCACGTCAAGAGCAACCAAATGGCACGCAGATTAATTCTAAACATTGACGTTCCAAATGTTTTCAGCACAGTGTATTTCTATGAAAGGCCATGCAATTAAGTTGAATCGTAACATAAGGAACTTGTGAGTAGAGACGGAAATATCCAACGGTATCAAAAAGAGCAATTTTGCATGCTTATCTGCGGTGGGCCAGAAAGATAACTTTGGATTTATTAATGAACAGAAAGCTGCGGAAAGGCCGAGGGTTTGTATGGGAAACAAATCAAGGGAAACTTGAAATGTGGGCAGACAAATCACCATGGGGTTTGGGTTTAAGAGCCCTCTGGATATCTGGACCTGTCATTCAGAGAATGCATACAAACACTTTTTTAAGTATAGCGAGGAGACAAGGCTTTACTGAGCACACGACTGTTCGAGAAACAGCCTTGGTTTCTTGTGTAACAATTTGTAGTGATTCAGCTCTGACATCAGATACCGAATGACTCATAAGATGTTTTCTTGATTTGTTGTGTTTTACGTAGGCACGTAGACACAGATGCTGTGCCCCCAAAACATATTTTAAGAATTAAGCCGTGCATAAAAAATGTCTTGAGTGTCATTGCATTAGATAACGAAATAGCGAGAGTCATTTATTTTGAAGTAGAACAAAAAAGTTTTAAATGACAAATCAATTGTATTTATACGCTCAGAGCTCAGAAAACATGCATTTTGTAACCGGAGATGTGGATGTGTCTTAGCCAGATTGCATTTACACCATTTCAACAGTCGGTAAGTTTTCTAAAGTTTTAAAAAATATGTTCTTCGAGGTTGCGTTTATTTGACCTAAAATTCTTATTAATATATATATATTATATTTTAATGTCAATTGTTGTTAATTTTAATATAGGTAGTGCTGTTAAAAGACCTGGAACTGTTTCATTTGAGTAAAACCATCATCATATACACACAGAAATGTGAAGGTATTCACGGCAACCCGTCAAAATAAAAGTTCGGTTTAGACATTGTGCAAGAAATATAGTACTATTATTTAGAATAATGTATGTGATAGGCTACCACTACTGTTTAAAAACTTATTATAATTTTTTTTTAGAAATAATCAAACAGTATTTAATTTTAATAGTAAATTCCCTTAATGTGCCAAAAATAATATGCATTTTAATTTCATTCATTAAAAGGCAAATTAAATTTAGGCGAAACTTGTTTACTGTTTTTCATGCTTTTAGTACTTGTGGAGAAACTTGAAGCACAATTTTAATTGTGAAGAATTGCATTGATTTTTGTACTATTTATGTTTGTTTAACTTTATTAATAAAAAATAGTGTTTTTGTTTTGGTGCTGAGAACCATGATTTTTTTAACCGGAGACAACACTAAATATAGATTAAAATGTAATGTATTCCTGTGATGCCTTGCTTTGCCTTACATTAATTTGAATACTAAACTCTGTAATAACTTTAGCTGTGTTTCCATTACCCTTAAAAGTAACCAAATTGCAATTTAACTAAATAAAAACATGTCAATTTTGCAAAAACGTCTATATATGGCAAAACGTTTTAATGCCCATGGTTTCATGGTTCTTCAGGCAATTCGAGAAGGGAATATATCTTAAAACTGCAATAAAAACAGTTTGTTTTTTTTCGCATTTGCATTTGCAGGTCATCTAACATAAGTAAAAATCACATTCTCATTCTTTAATGTACTTTAACCTCCAAAAAGCCCTTCATACATGACTACTCTCAAGTATAAAGGGTTTTCTTTGGCATTAATACTTGGATAGATAACTCGTCTCTGGTTTATCAAAGATAGACATATACAACTCCTTCAAAAAAAAAAAAAAAAGATTGCTGTGATATGTAAACCTACTGATGTAAGAGGAAAGAATTACATTTTAGCTGCATGACATAATTTGATATTGCAAAAAATTGGAGCAAATCTGTAATGTAGATTAAATGAATTTACTTTTGCCCAATTTAATGTGTCTTTGCTAAATAAATGTATTAATTTCATTTAAAAAAAACTAGCAAAAAAAAAACATACTTTTGAATGATACTTTATCTTTAAAAAAATATTTTTGCGCTCACATTATGTGGGTCACATGAGAAAAGTGCATCCAAATAAGAGCTTAACGATGAAGCGTTAATGATTTGATCGCAGTGTGTGACAGTGCCAGGACGCAGAGCAGCAGGGAAGAGACTGTCGGGCAACTGTCCTCCACACACACACAAACAAACATGTAAACACAAGCATTCACACTGAGTCTATAGCACACACACACACACACATGTGCACACAGACACACACACACAGCCCTCTCCGCCCCCGGCATGCCTTTACATAATGGCACTGATTTCAGTCTGCAATTTGCCATGGCTGTTTAGTGCAGCAAGTGCTTTCCTGCTCTTAATGAAGCCTGCGTGACTCCAGGCTGTCTTCAGGGGTCACAACCAGTGTGAGTTCACACTGCAAGCGACGACTGGAGATACACAGCCGACATCACCTCGTAAACGCTTACACATTCATCTTCTAATATAATTAAAGCAATGAAAGCGCTGCGATGATTGTGTCGTATTAATTTGAAGTTAAAAGAGTGCTTGTATCTCAGTAGTGACTCTTTATGAAGCGATAGGTTGGGTAATTCAGCCATGATATCTCATCATAGGATATTCAATTGTTTTTATAGCTCTGGTAAGACTAGCGTTAATGTATTTTTGTTGGTATTGGTGTGTCTGATATATATATATATATATATATATATATACATATACTGTAAATATATCAGCTTTTTAAATTTTTTAATTAGAATAACTTATAATATTCATAATAATAATTACAACTTGTAGTACTAGTATGCACTTTTAATGCGTCATTGATTTGACAGATTACATTGAATTTATTAGTTTTGTTACAATACATAAATTATTATTAATTTGCAAAGATTTGCATATATATATATATGTAAGCAAAATCATATATTATAAATAAACAATAAAACATAATATAATTTAATAATTTAGTGTTATTATCATTATGTTACTTGTGACCTGGAATATTTGTATAAATAATTTTAATTTAATTTGATGTAAAATGATTTCAGAGATATATCTTTTTTACTTAAAATGTAAAATTAAAAAAAGTTAAATTTTTTAAAACAAGAAACAAATTGTGTCATTTGCCGTTGGGGTAAATATGGGTATTTAATTCAAAAGGGGAAAAAAACTTTATTGTCTTGTCTTAAGCATAAACCTCAGTGAATTTTGTGGGATTTCGGTGCTTCTCTCCTCCCTAATCTGCCCTGCCGCCGCTCCCAGTCCCTCCAGTCTCTCTCTAAAGAGCAGAAGATAAAGGGCCCTCGCCCATCCAAACAATGACGTCTGAGGAATACCAATGCATGCCCGCTGCCGTTTTGTCAAAGTTTAATTTGGCTGATCTGCTTTGTGTCATGTGTCTCTCCTCTCCTCCACAAGGGGAGTGCATCTGAGGTCGTAATTAAAACACCAAACGCTCATTCATGTGCAAATACACCCAGGGCTCTTTGAAACCGAACCGATGGAGGATAGAATGAGGGGAAAATTGATAACAAACAGAGTGAAGGATAGCGCAGAGGAGAAAGTGTCCGCTCGTCTCCTGGAGTTCGTGTTTCCTGCTCGAGTTGTAGTGGACTTTGTAGGCCAGTGAACCGAGAAGACCCATCTGTACCACGCTGAATTTTAAACACAAACCAGAATAGAAACCGAACGGACCTTCATCCGTAAATTCTCCCCAGTTGTTCTTAAAGGTATAATCGACCAATTAAAGCGCTAATGATCCATACCAGTTTATCATCAGAGTTGACAAACATGAAAGTCGAGTTAATTGATCCATAACAGACGTTTGATTGGGCGGAGGGACACAGCGCACACACACACACACACACACATACATTTTGTGAGTCAGCATGTGTTTTATCTGATTTCCAGCCAGGAGAGACTGAGAGAGAGATTGATCTGTTCTGTCTCTGTGATTTACACACCTACTGGCAGCTCCAGACACAAACAGAATATATTCAATACACCGACACACTGTACTTGACTGTGATGATAGTCTAAAGACTGCTTTACACTTCATCTTCTGCTTTGTTTTTATCACACGTGTCCACTGGAGCAAAGTCAGACGAGCTGAGCGGCCGTTTTCTATTGGTTCTCTATGGGAGCTGAGCGGCAGGGGATTGTGGGATTGACAGCGGTGCCGAGCGAATGTGAGGGTGTTAGAAAGTTGGGAAATGCTGAACTTCACTCAAACTAGAGACAAGAAACGTCCTGCAGACAGTCGTTGTGATGTGAAGGTTGTTTCAGAGCTTAAATCACATTAATTATCACTATGCATACAGATTATTGTATTTTATACATATGGGTAGTTGACAAATCAAAAATATATATTTTTTTTTTTTTTGGAAAATTGTATAGTTTTTGCAGTTTTCAGTTCAAAATAATTAACAAAAGGTTATCTATATCAAATGTACTTCACTTTTCCAAACACACACCTTAAAAATAAATGAAAGCTTTTTTTTTTTATGTATTTATTTATTTTGCCATAGACATTACAGTAAATGTCATCTTAATTGTTTCTATATTTGATAAGATCTTCAGTGAATTCTTCTGAGGGACTCTCCTGAAGGATAATACAAATGTGACCTCTGTTGGGTGTATTATTATGGTTTGCAAAATTGTTATGTTTTCAAGTCAAGCAAAATATTACATATTTAGACTAACCCGCACTTAAAAAAAAATTACATTTGGTTAGCCTGAAATATTTTATATATTTAAAATATTATTTATACATTTACTGTTTATTCATGTCAAGGCCTGAATTTAATTTGGGAAAATTATAAAAATTGCACATCTCTAGAGACAAATTTTTGCTGCGCAGTAGTTTACACACAGTGCAAGAAAACCTTGATTTTAATGTCAGAATTGAATTTATTTTTTAACAGTCAGTATGTTGACACGCTGCGTATTAATATGGTTCAGTTAAGTCCATCACAAATCCTCTGAATAAAGAAGCTCTGTCAGTGTGAACACACACACACACACACACAGTTTCTCTTTGATGCCCACCTCTTGTTTGAGCGCCTTCCCATAATCCCGAATGAGCAGTTTGTCGGACATGCCTTTTATTAAAACACCAAAATAACAACAGAGAGCTTTGAAGGTTTCATCGAACATAGCGCACTATTCCTCCAGGAAATAAATAACTGCTTTTCACACAGCAAACAGTAAGTGTGTGTGTGTGAGAGAGAGACAGAGAGAGAGAGAGAGAGAAAAGGTCTTGAGATGTAAGCAGTGGCCATTGCAGTGTGTGTGTGTGTGTGTATCGCGTGCCTGCCATAATGAATTGTGCGATGGGCCGTCTCTCAGACGGTACGTCAGCTCCTCTGGCTCTTCCCGCTAGTGCTGCATGTGTTGGCGCGCTGTAGCGGCAGACAGACTCTCTGCTCTGCACTAATGATTTCTGGCAAGACACTGGGCATTTATTAGTGCAGGAAAAGAAATTGCATGTGTACATATGTGTGAATGTTTGCAGAATGTTCAGTTGTCGACACCAGTTCTTGATGCCGTTTAATTCCACAAGCACTTGTTTATTTAGGAACTTTAATATGTGATTTCAAATATAACTAAAATTGAAAGATTATGTGTTCCTATTATAAGAAATATTTTATATATATATATATATATATATATATATATATGTTTGCTGTGGTACCAAAACTATTTCCACTAATATCTTAGTCAGTAATGTTGTTTGATTAATATTTATAGTTTCAAGCTGCATTTCACTGCAATATCTCATGCAAAGTGCTGATATTTTGAGAGTAAGCTGATTTATTCTTTATTTCTGAAGACAAATGAAATGCTGTTACATTAATACCCTGCCTAGATGGGAATTTTGATTATGAAGTGCATGCAACCGTCTATGGACATGCACGCACAGCATGAGCGTTCAAAAGCACCTGACAGCTATCTCAGACCAACAGACTCAGTGCTCAGTACTGCAGAGGAAGTCAAAGACTGTTGAATGTAGAAATGCCATTACTTACTGGACGTCCCAAGTGTGCATGTGTGTGTGTTTGTGTGTGTGTGTTCGAGAGCTTTTGTATATTTGTGTCTTTTCATATAGGGTTTTTTCAGTGTTTGTATAGGCTGTATGTGCATTTGTTTGTGTATGTGTGCTTTTGTGCTGGTGCTTTTTTGAGAGAGAGAGAGAGAGAGAGCTTTTGTGTTTCTGCACCTTTTAATGGAGGTTTTGTGTTTATACTATGCATATCGGTGTGTGTGTGTACTTTTGTGCATGTGCTTTTATTATGTGTTTTTGAATACCTTTTATATTGTTGCATCATTTTATACAAGTAGGCTTTCCTGTGGCTGTTTACTGTGTACTGTATATGCATTTGTTCATAGGGGTGTGTGCTTTTGTGCATGTGTTTATTATCATTATTTAGTTTTTAGGCTTTTTGTTAGCCTACCTTTTTTTTTTAAGAATGTCTGTTGTTATTTTTTTTAAGAATGGATATTTTAGTTTTTACATTTTTGATTACGATTAATGTTTTATAAGGTATTCTCCTCTATTCACTAAACCTGCGTTTATTTGATCCAAAATACAGCAAAAGCAGTAATGTTGTTTTAAGTGTCACACAATTTTTTTGAAATTAGTCTAATATAATAATAGTATTATTATTATGATGATTATTGCTGTTGTTGTCATTATCATCATCATTAATATTTTAAAAAAATTGAGTATCTTTAATGAACTTAAATATCTAGAAATACTTATTTTTTGTAATATTATACACTATGCCGTTCAAAAGCTTGGAGTCACTATTTTATTTATTTATATAGAAATTAATAATTTTATGTAGCACAGATGCTTTAAATTGATTTAAAGTGATGATAAAGATTATAATGTGTACAGGTTTTCGGATAAAAATGCTTTCCTTTTGAACTTTCAATTCATCAAATTAACCAGATTTTGATTTTTTTTACTCAGCTCTTTTTAATTTCATAATAATAAAGAAAAAAATTCAGCAAAAAATCAGAATATAACAATGATTTCTAGGGTATAATGTGACTGGAGTAATGATGCTACAAATCCAGCTTTGAAATCACAGGAAAAAATACATTTTAAATTGTATTCAACTAGAAAGTAATTATTTTAAATTGTAAAAATACTTCACAATATTGCTGCATGTTGGCGAGCAGAAAGTTCAAAACCTTTTGACTGGTAGTGTATATGCATGTATTCTGTGTGGATGTGGGCTTGTGTGTGCATCTACTTTCTTGTGTGCGTTTCTCCATTTACAATATTACTGTAGTCCTCTTGTGCTTTGTGAGTGAAGTCCGTTTAAAGCATGTTCGCAGACATGAGTCAGGCGTGTGTGTGTGTATTGGGAGGGTGGTGGGCCCGTCCGAGGGGTAGTTGAGCAAGATGAAATGAGAGGGGTCTGGAAAGTGGCAACATGTCAATATCAAATAGAGAGCGAGAGAAAGAGACAGGAGCTGGAGGAAAGCACCGAGAGATGATGGATGAGAGACGCCGTGTAGGACGCGCTGAACCATACGGGAAGAGCAGAGGAAGAAATCTGACGGAATTGGAAAAAGAGAAAACACAGCGAGCAGATGATATGTGAGGGATGAGCACGCTCTGACGTCCGTGTGGTCCGGGAAGACGATTGACCATCGAGCCAAACAGCGAGAGATTCCCGCCTCTATAAAACATAGAACACACGGAACTGGCGCAGAACAGCGGTGTCACGGCTTTGAAGTTGCGCGTGTTCAGTTGACGTGTGTTTTTTGACAGTGGTTGGTCATAGTTCATCTTTTGATTTGAGTGCCGGGTGACCTGATTCTGTCAGCCCCGAGCTCATGAATAATCCAAAACAAACAATCATATACAAACACATTAATGCATTCTGCCATGCACAGTACACAGCTTTCTATGTGCCTGTCATCTGAACTTGTGTTGCGCTGCGCTGCGCATCGAGAGTAAGCGATCAGATTGGTCACTGTATACTGATAGTGTAAAGGGGAGTGAGGGGCATTTACTGTAGTTCAGAGTCAAATTTATCCACAGTAATTCCACACTTGTTGAGTGTAAATATGTTGCTTTGTTTCATAATACAATGTAGGCCAATATGCTTTTTTGGCAAATGGAAGTGTAATGTGACAACATGCCCCATTGGTGGGGTACATTGTAGCATCTGAGGAGCACGTTGTAACATGTCAGTTTAAAGTTCATATATGGTTTTGGGAGTCCATAATAACAGGTTGACATGCATGCAAAGTAAAACAAATTTAAATGAATAATAAAAAAGTAGAAATGTACTTTTACTATGGTACACTCTCAGAAATAAAGGCGGAACCTTTCAAAAGGTATACTTTTGTACCTATTAGGTTCGAATATGTACACTTTACGTACTAATATGTGCCTTTAAGGTACCAGAATGGACCCTTTAGGTACAAACATACCTTTAGAAAAGCTACTGCCCCTTTTGTACCTTTATTTCTGAGAGTGTAAAATGTTCAGCAAGATCTTCAAAAGATGTTTTAGTGCGGTATTTCTCTATAAAGTGTTATACTGCACCTGGTAAATTCTGTAAATGTAGTTTTGCTAGCATGTGTAGAAATATTTAAACCATGTAAATTATTAATAACTAACCCTTCATTACTTTGTGCCACAAGGTGTGCAGTAGTGAGATTTATGAACAATCCTCTTTCCCAGACATTTAGCCATTTAATTTGAAGTACAGCCATTAAGGGCAATCGTCTGTAGTAATTTTTTCTAAACTGGTTAGTTGGTACTGCTTAAATATGTTCAAGTGTCTTGAATAATAACATATTTTGGTTTAATGATGAGTTTCCCCAAACTGGGGTTTGTGAGGGAACTGCAGGGTGTAATAAAATGAATATATATATATTTATTTATATATTCATTTTTGGGCCTTGAAAAAAAAAAAAACTAATATAAGCTCAAATAAAATATATAGCAAGAAATAACCATTGTAGCCATTAAATATTCACTTTGCTATTTCTAAAGCTCACTTCTTCTTCTGGATCAATGGATGTGACATTATGGTGCTGTGGAAGCCTTAGGAGGTGCCTTCACACAAAACTCATTGACTGACTGATCAGTAGAATTTAGTTTGGTTGCACAGCCTGTAAGGTTGTATTTCTGTGTGTGTGTCAGAAAGGAGAGTGAGAGGTAAACCTCACGGGCAGATCATCCTCGTGAGGCTCAATGTCTCTTGATGATAAAGACTGAATTCAATTATTTAGCAACACTTGCAGAACAGACAGCAGCTCACTGTCCCCACTCTAGGGATGAAGTGCGCGTCTGCCAGAGTACATCTGCTTTGAAAAAGCTAAATTCATGACTCAAAATAGCGGTAATGAGTGTGTTCGTTCATCATTTACTCATCCTCATGTTTTCATTTTTTTTATTGTCACACAGATGGAGAAATTCGGAAGACTGTTTTCCTGCAATTACAACGGACAATGATTGAATCCTTCAAAACACAATTCTAAAGGCATTAAAAGAACATATGAAAAAACAGAAGGAAGTTGTCATTCAAATGAAAGGAATAGTTCACCCAAAAATGAAAATACCCTGATGTCAGTCCTCTGAACTCTAAAGAAGATATTTTAAAGAATATTTGTAACCAAACTGTTTATTTTAGTTCAAAATATCTTCTTTAACGTTCAACAGAAGAAACAGGTTTGAGGGAGAGTAAATTAGGACTTTTTTTTTTTCACTTTTGGGCGAACTATCCTTTAAAAAAAAACAAAAAAAAAAAGTTGAAATGAACTTTTTATTTGTTATTTTGGTTTACAAGCTGGTATAAATAATTTGTTCATAAATGATCTTGAGTTCAACTCACTGATTCGGTTGCAATACTTAACGACTCAGTGGAGAGGAAAATGATCAATGAATAACAGCATTTATATTGTAATATTGAGCACACGTTGTATAGTCAGCATCTATAATCTTTATTTTGAAGCTTGAAAACGTTTCCCCATTCAGTGGGACACAGTCTGCAGAACATCTCCTTTTGTGTTCCGTGTAAGAAAGAAAAGCGTATGGATTGGGGACAACACAAGATGGAGCGAGTTATATAATTTTTTTTAAAGGAGAGCTTCGGGTGTGATTAAATGAGACCAGCAAGCCGTCTCAGTGTGTTTGTAGGCGCTTCTGATAATGCACATGTAGGCCTCGTTCAACAAGGAATGATGGAGAGTTTTGACTTCAATTAATTCTTCATCATTACATTAATTAATCTAAACCTATAGTTAATTAATTATGCAGTATATATATTTTTTTCTTGTGCATGTTTAAGAAGTCAAAAGGGTTGTTGGATGATGTTTTAAATTGGGAAATTAATATTCATAACTCCTAATGAAGTTTCTAGAATGACCCTCGATTCATGGCTTTACTGAGATTTAATTAACAATCCTGGCAGCAGACACCTTTGACAGAATGGGTGGCATAATCGAGCCGCATGGAGTGACTTATTGTTCGAACACGATAAAACATACAAGCATTAATATCTGGCAAACGCCGCGCTCTCTTAAGATCTTCAAAGACACAGACATCTCATAATATGCCATTCACAAATTATCCTGGCAAACATTAGGAGTAAAACTGCTTAAGTGTGAAAATAATGTCATGCAAGACTGAGCAGTAATGAATATATTAGGACTCGGGCATCTGATCCAAGGTCAGAGGAAAATTTGCAGCAACATTTATAGACCCCGTAGAATTTTCAATAATTGCCGGCCTGTCATAAAAGTTTAACCCTCAAACCATGATATTGATGCCAGGCATCGACCGCCAGCTAAATTAATCACATTACTATAGAGTGGGAGATTTATTACATTTTTATGCACATTATTGTTTTATTTGCTCTTGTGGACTTGTTTATGTATTTTTGGTTTCTAAACAGTTTTTAGCATATTCTGGGTAGTTGCTAGAGAGTTGCACTTCCTTCACGTTTAAAGAAGTCCTCAGTGCCCTCAGTGACTGTTGTCCTGAATACCCACAGACTCCACAGATACATCGACTCAGGACTTATTGAGTTATGTTCACATCAGTGCTTATGTGTTTGTTATGTGTTGTGTGTGTGTGTGTGTGTGTGAACTCTGCATGACCTTGGCATCCTCCAGTGAGTACAACTAACCCATCCCTGCAATCAGTCAACACACTGACCTTTATCACCCCACGCTTGACCCCGAGTCAACACAGGCCAACAGTATACTACAGTAGATGTACTGTAAATAGATAATATGCTCCAAAAGCTGATATAATGCACATACTGCACTTCTGATACAAAGATTCTGGTGTTTAGTCAGTTTGGAATAATGTTTATTTTTATTTGATTTATTTATTTAAGATTTTTTTATGCTCACCAAGGCTGTGAAATGTATTAAAAGACAGCTTGTAGTAAACTGTGTGATGACAATGGTGCACAATTATCAATTATTATTGGTCAATCGGTACTCTATTATTAATAAAGTTTTTGCTTTTTTGCAGAATTCTTTGATAATTTGATGATTAGAGAAAATCAAAAACAACAGCATTTATTTAAAATGAAAATGGTCACTTTTGTCAAGTCTAACAGAACCATGCAAAATAAAGCATTCATCCCTTAATTTATTTTTTATATATTTATAAATATTTAAGTACTTGGAAAAAAAAAGTTAACTGTTGTGTATTCCAGTTTTCTCAAAAATACTGTATAGACTGTATAATACTGTTATACTTAAAAATAAAGGTGCTGAAAAGGTTCTTCACAGTGATGCTTTGGAAGCATTTTTGGTTCCACAGAGAACCATTGCTTAAATAACCATCTCTATGTTCGGAAGAACCTTCTTTCGCCACAAAGAACTTCTTCAGATGTTATTTAGACAAAACAAAAACTTCTTCTTCTGCATTGTGAAGCACCTTTATTTTTTAGTGTATTAGAATGATTTCTGAAGCATCATGTTTGACACTGAAGACTGGAGTAATGATACTGAAGGTGTATATGTAGAAAAAAAAAGAAAAATTCTGAATTGATACACTTTATACACTTTACGACCATCTGGTGCTGATGTAATGGAGGCCAGCAAGTGTGTGCTGTGCAGGTAAAACCTCACTCCCCTGATCTCAAAAAGAGGCGCTCTACTGACTGACGCTAGAGGTCATGGCCTTTAGCCTCCTGGTTAGAGCGCCCACCTCCCATGCCGGAGACCTGAGTCCGAGGCCCGTTCAGAGCGAGGGCGAGTTGTGGCGGTAGCAGACCCAGGGGGGTAAATTGGTGCCGTGACCCGAATGGGAGTGAGGTTTAGCGGGGTGAGTGTAACGGAGGCCAGCAAGTGTGTGCTGTGCAGGTAAACCTCACTCCCCTGATCTCAAAAAGAGGTGCTCTAGTGACTGACGCTAGAGGTCATGGCCTTTAGCCTCCTGGTTAGAGTGCCCACCTCCCATGCCGGAGTCCTGGGTTCAAGGAGCAAGGACGAGTCGTGGCGGAACCGGATCCAGGGGGGTTACACTGATGGCACCAAACCCATAAGTTCAGTTCTCTAGAAATACATTTACTGATAAAATATATACAATAAATGCAATTTGAGTTGCATTGAATAAAAGCATCTAGCAAGTGTATAAATATGCATATGGTTACATTCATGGCCATCTGGTGCATACTGTACAGTATGTACACAGTCTAAAGGGCCGATTGCACTGAATGCACTCTCCTATGCAAACATGCTATGTAAATGGACATGTTTGACTGCTGTGGCTGGATCTTTTAAAATAAGAAAGAGCCTCAAGCTTCTCTATGTTATGTGAAAAAATAGGCTCTATGTAAGCGATAACAAAATCAGATAGTACACATGAATGTCCCTAAGGCAGGATCTTCCGTTCAACGCCACAAAAGTACATTCAACGCTGCCAGTGTTTCATGAGTGTTGTGTGAAAACCGCTCTGAAAGACAGCGAACACTCTTCTATAATCGCGTGAACGTGTCGGCGTAGCCCTCAGCGCTCGCTACTACACGTTCAGCAGACAAGATCAGAATGTTCTCTCTCAGTAGGCAGCGGCCATGTTTCATTAATCAGCGCCCGCCATCTCTCCGACTCAACCTTCTCCCGCCGGTCCCCGTTCCTCACCCCTACCCGGGCTCCGCGAGGCCCTTCCCATCCCGCCATCATGGCGCAGCCGTTGACAGGCGCAGGGGTCTTTTCCATCGCCATGCTGAGGGGCTTTTTAATTTAAGGTAATTAATTGCTGACCTCGTTTGACGCGGCACTTTATGAGTCTTTGGCGACAGCCTGTGATTTTCTGTACTTCCCGCTGCTAGCGAGAACTCCTGCGATGATGCAGAGAACGAGCTGAAGACTGTGCGAAGGAAAGCGATGGGTAGGTGTGGAGGGAGAGGTTGTTGTGATGTGATCCGAGGGGGAAAACACAGAAAGGATCTGGTGCTTTCTAAAAGAGACGAGTGATTTCCCCAGTCTGCCGTTCTTCCTGCTCTAGTGGAGGCTGCATCCCTCCGTCTGTCTCCAGACTTGACTGTCAGGGGCATCCACTCCATTTAATCAAACACATTTTTGTGATTACATTCGCCTCCACGTTCCAGAGAGAGAGAGGGAGAGATGGAAAGAGGAAGCGAAGAGTGTTGTGGATCAGTAAACCACCTAGTGCCACAGTGTCTGCTGACAAAGTAAATCACACACACATAAGAGACGAGCTGGGCAGCCCATTACGAAAGCACTTCCAACTCTCTCTCTCTTGCTCGCAAAAACTGAATATTGTGTCATTGGTCGCACACCCTCGTGTCTTTTTCTGTTGTAGATCACAAAAGGAGATGTTTAAAGTACCGTTTAAGCTTCTCTTTTTCATACAGGCGAAGTTAAAGGTGCTGTTTGTACGTTTTTGACTCTACTAAAGCACTAAAATGCTTATTTTTATGTTTGCAGATATTTGCAGATTTACATATATACAGTATTTCTTTTAAAACCATGCTGCAGTCAGCTATTATGCTTTTAAAATGTGCGTTCCGGGACAAAATGTCTGTGTTTGTTTTGGTCTGCGTAACTCGCCCACTATCAGGTTAACAATTGGATTTTGGCACCCTGGGTTGCCAGATTGCAGAAAATACAGCATATTTAATTTCCTTCATCATCATGTGTGCTCGTTCCTGTGGGTATCATCAATCTGGAAACCTGCGGGTGCGTCATGTCTAACTAGGAGGGGACCGTGTGAAAAAAACCCTCTTCAATATTTTGGATTTGGATTGCAATACCAAATCAATTCTACATACAGCACCTTTAATAGAAACTATAGCTGCTGAGTTAGATTTTTAGTGATTAATGAGATGTGTCCTACACAAAAGTAGCAAATAATTTAATAGATTGTTGTTTAAGTTATTCATAACATGCATTTCTGAATAAAAATGCATATAAACCGGCTGTTGTCAACAAAAAAAAGAAGCTTTAAGGGTTCCTGCAAATAATTATAATAATAATAATTATTATTATTATATTGTTAGTATGTATGCATCTATCTGATGATGTATAATCACACAATTTGTGGCTGAATTGTAACCCTGAAGCTTGGTAAAAGTAAAAAAAAATAATAATAATAAAATAAATAAATAAAAAAAATTATATGTAAAAAAAAAAATTATTTATTACAATTTTTTGTCCATTTTTGTTTCATGTATTTATTTTTCCAAAATGTACAGTCCTATACTTGTACTGTTTTCACCATCCTTTTTTGTCATTTTTTGAGCGTAACCAGCCACCACCCACTTTTGTTGAGTCTTCAAAACTTCTCATTCTGTTTTCTGTTCGATAACATGCGAGGAAAAATTATGACATGATTGTTTTGTATCTGTCACTTGAGAATGTTTTCCCATGCACAAAGCATGTGAAAAGGCACATGGCACATTTTTGCTAATTATTCTATGTTAAAATAGACACTAATGCTAGTAATGTTGCATCAGCTTTAAATGTGTGTATAGATTCTCTTGCTACAGTTGGATAGAAGTATAACCGGGAGAGCAATTGAAATCAATAGATGGGGAGGAGAAACTCAGCCTCCCTCTGACTGGCCCAGACAGAAATGTAAACGGCTCCATTTCTTGTCTCTCTATTCATACAGGAATGAATAAGAGTCATGTTCACAGTACAATAACCCTGAAATAGAAAAAGTGGGGCAGAGTGGTACTTAGCTCAAAGCAGGGGTCCCTGGAAATGGACGGGGTTTAGTAGCCCATATGTTGCCTCTAAAAGCGTGTTCACACCGATAGCAATTAAACTGCAGCAAGTCGCCAAGGCGCAAATCGCAAGTCTGATCACTTAACAGCGCTCCTCACGTCTAAAAAATGTTGCAGATTAAGATATGCACTGAAATGTAGTCATTTTATGGATTTGTTTAAAGTACGAGCCCAAATAGCACGGGTAAAAGTATAGTAATAAGCACCATGATTACTTGTTGAGCTGAACAATATAAATAAATAGCATGTTTTGCCTTGGCAGATCATGTTGTGGCTTTGGCTGGAATGAAACTGATCAGCAGATCCTCTGCTCAACTAGTAGCATATCCCACACAGAATAAGTGTGCACAAAACTCGCTGTAGAATTTCGAACGTTCATCATTTACAAATCAGAACATAAAATGTGGAAAGTCAGCAGGTTCTGTCTGGGCTTCTCATTGATATTGAAACCCACTCCTTATCCATTTCTGCGGTGTCTCACATCTTCCTCCCCTTCAGCCCGCTTGCTTTTCAATGATTTAAGCCGTTGGACTGCCGGGAGTATGGAACAGGCACTGATGACGACAGCAGCGCTTTATTTATGCACACATGAAGCTCCGTCGGCCTTTAATTAGTAGAAGTAATTGGTAAGCACTACTAACGAACTGCGGATAAAATGTAAGTGTTAAAGCCATCAGAAAGATTATATTACATATGCAAAAGAAAGCATTTCAAATCACTTGAGATAGACTGAAATCGAGGCCTTGATCGTCTGAGGTTGAAAGGAGGTCGAAGATGGCGTCGCCCGTCAACACTTCGTGTTCTTTGTGTTTAAAAGTAGGCGAGGACAAAATGAAACATGTCCTTTTCTCTCTCTCTTGCTGCCTTTATATGTGTGCATGTGAGATGTGTGTGTGTTAGGCCTCCCCCTAAGGCTACCGCCCGCAGGCATCATTAAGCATGATTTACAGTCTCTGATTTCATCCACTTCATGTCATTTAGATCAGCGTGGTGCATGCTGAGAGGAGCTGGACTGACCGCTCACTTACTATTTGTGTGTGTTGACAGTTTAAAGCAGTGTTGAGGGTTTTGGTAATGAGGTTGTATTAGTAGCACTGCTTGATCCATGTTCAAAGTCAACCTATTTGCATTTCTGGTTTAACTGGCACACTGTTCAAGGTTTAGTGTTGACCATTATTCACGATTAAATTAAACTTAATAATTCCAGTTGCATGGTTGAATTTGATGTAGCAAACAAGACAGAGAACTGCAGTTTGAAATTTCATTTAAAGGACGCATAGTTAAGATTTTATTTTTTTTTTTAAATAAAAAGAAATGCATGTGAATGCATGCATGCATGCATTATTGAATTGCTTTTCAGTTCCAATATAGCGAGTTCCTCTTCGTGTTCTTCTAGTTCCAGGGCAAATTCTTCAGCAATGAATTTTGCAGGGACCTTAGGAATTAAAGGCATTTGAAAGGAATTAACATGAATTGATATTCAGTATCAGCATGACTGTTATTTGGCTGTAAGTAATCACAGTCGTGCTGATATTGAGAGATATAACACAGGTACGAGTGTCTAAGGCTGTTATTACTTCGAAGACCTCACTACAGAACTAGTAATGAAGAAAAGTTGAGTTGCTTCATTGAAAGCATATTTTATTACTGTATTAAAAGTTAAGTGTATTACTGTATTATAAGAGAGAGCTGGACTGAGTGAGCGTGCATCTGATACAGCATTCATTCTTCAGCTCAATTTATATTCACAATAAAACATTAGTTTGCATGTCCACTGAGGAAAGCTATTGGCTCTTTGTTGTACTATCCTATCATCTGTTAAGAGTGATTTACGATGACAGTGCTGCTTAGTTCATTTGTTGGCTGCATCTTCCAAGGTGTTGAGTAAAAAGTAAAAACCAACTTCCATTAAGTTTACAACCCTGTCTCCTTCAATATAAAGGTCTTTACTGCTGACTCATTCATAAAAACAGTATATAAATACTTAAATTCTTCTATTTACTTCTAACAATAATATTTAACAAATAACAATAGCCATCTTAAAAGTTGATAAGCAATTCAGTTAAAAAATATCAAGGCAGCGCTCTGATCCACCCGATTCGGATGTTATCACTCGATTGAATGGGCGCATTATCAGTGGTTATCAGCCCATTCATATGGGTCAGAAGGCACCTGCTGCACCTGGTAGGCTTAGAAGGCTGTAGATTTAGGGTTGGGGTAGGTGTAGACGTTAAATAAACACAATCTAATCGGTAGAACAATTAATTTCATTTTTAGTTTTACCAGTAGGTGCAGCAGGCCCCTTCTGACCCATATGAATGGGCTGATAAC